>PVIY010017110.1:0-50161 GCA_004026745.1 Myrmecophaga tridactyla
GGCCTGGAGTGCTGTAAACGGATGCGCTGAGCTCAGGGAGGGCAGGCTGAGGCTGTTGGCAGGGAGCGGGGTAGCCTAGGTATGGAGGTTAGTGCTCGCAACCTTTATGCACTGGCAATGGCCTGCAGGGGACAGGGAGGGGGAGGTAATGCTGGGGATTGGTGCAGGAGAGGTGGGTTGGGCTGCACTTGGGGTGGGGGTATAGGGCAGGTACGTGCACAGGGGGCTGGTGGGTTAGGGGTGCCTGGAGCATGGGGAATGGGAGTAGGTGACAGGGTTCAGGTGCATGGGGTGTGGGGTGAGTCACCGGTCATGGGGGCTGCACTGGTGAGGATAGTGTGCCAAAGGAACATGGCCTGGCTTACTTCTTAGTCCTGTCCTCTTGTCTGTGCACTCCCACGAGCTCCATGTCTCTGCGCCAGGCCCCAGCTTTCTGTCTCTCAGTTCCTCGGCACCAGGGCTGCCACGCGTGGTGCAGAAGGCTCTCCCAGGTCAGCCACATTCACGAATTGCCACCTCATTCGCCCTCCTGTCTTTAACTTTTCCATGGAGCAAGGCTAATCTTGAGCTGTTCTAGTTGGCCATCTTCCCAGAAGTCCACAAATGGTATTTGTTTACATTTTAAGAAATATTGGGCCAAAATCACAGTTAATAAAATTTGAAAAGAGGCAACAAGTAGCCATTGTCACCAAGTGCAGGGGCCCTCCTGGACACCCAGCAGCTCCAAGAAGCAGCACCTCTGTGGCCCTACATGGATGTCCAGTACCCCGCCACCCAGTGTGGGTGTCAGGGGCAAGTATGCAGCTGGACGGGCAGCATCTCTGCTCTTAACCACAAAAATAAAAGACTCTCCCACAGGGAAGGACAATCAGTGTCTGAAATAAAGAAGCAGCTCCTAGAGACACCAAAAGGCCTTGAGCACTGATGTATTTCCTTCCAGCTCCTCTTCTTTACGCCCATATGCCTATGTTTGTGCATATAGTTGGGATGTTTTTACATTTAACATAAATGTTTGAGCATATGTAGCCCAAATATACATACCTACATACATGCATACGTGTATGTTTAGTGTAGATCACACATTTTCACTGCTGTATTAGTTTGCTAAAGCTGCCAGAATGCAATATATCAGAAATGGAAAGGCTTTTAAAAAGGAAATTTATTATGTTACAAGTTTACAGTTCTAAGGCCAGAAAAATCTCCAAACTAAAGCATCTAGGAAAAGGTACTTTGACTCAAGGTAGGCTGATGTCTGTCACATGGGAAGGTATATGACTGGCATTTGCTGGTCTTTGTTCCTGGTTCCATTGCTTCTAACTTCTGATGCCAGTGGTTTCCCTCTAAATGTCTGTGGACCTTCACTTAGTTCCTCTGGGGTAAAACTCTGGGTTCTGACTTGCTTAGCATCTCATGAGAAGGCATATGGTGACATCTGCTGGGCTCTGCATCTCCAAACGTCAGTATCTAGGCATCTGCTCTCTCCGTCAGCACTCCAAGCATCCCCAGATGTCAGTGTCTCTGTCAGCTCTGCAGCAACTGTTCTTCAAGTATCTGCATCTGAGGTTTCTCCAAAATGTTTCCCCTTTTATAGGACTCCAGTAAACTAACTAAGACCCACCTTGGCTGGGTGGAGTCACATCTCCATCTAATCAAAAGCCACACCCACAATTGGGTGGGTCAGTCTCCATGGAAGCAATCCAATCAAAGATATCCACACTAAACAATAGGTCTGGCCCCACAAGATTGGATCAGGATTAAACATGGCTTTTCCGGGTATATAAAATACTTTCAAACTGGAACACTTGTATTCTACTGTGACAATTCATCTCATCATGCCAATAAAACTTCTGCCAGTACACACATCTAAAAGAGCAGAAAATTTTATCATACAGGTGCTTCGCAGCTCCTAAAAATGTCTCCCTGTTTTGGATATTTTGGGTCTATATCTCACTATTGTGAACTTCATCATTTTCAATTACTTGGCTGCTGATGGAACACATATTCTGCTCTCCTTATTAAGACACTGAGAGTGTGTCCTTCCTGTCCTAGCATGAGTCCAGGAGAAGGGATTTTTCTAGGCTCTTGGAGAATGTTGTCAGATTCCGATAGCCCCCCACTGTGTGGGACAGGGTCTGCTCCACGCAGGCCTGAGCAGCACTGGGCACTGGCCTTGGTTGGAGCTCCACCAGGTGGAGGGCAGACGTCCCCACTGTTGAAGGAGCTGTGGTCCCCAGGTACTCAGCCAGGGGTGGGGCAGGAAGGGGGCTTCCTCTCCTGATGGCCCCTTGCTGTGTCCTGGGGGCCATCCTTGGCCTCTCTGGGTCTCTGTTTCCCCATTTGTAAGACAAGGGGTTGGAACAAGCAGGTCAGTGAGTGGAGAAAGCCAATTCGAGTGCTGTTTAGGAAGTAGGGCTCTACTGAAATTTAATCTGTGGGAGTTGATTTAAAAATATCCTAACTGGCAGGCACAAAACACAGTTTTTGAGCTACTGGTTTACAACTTTCAGGATGGTGGATCTCAAGTTTCATTTTTGCTCTAATTGAAATCAGTGGAATCAAGCAACTAATTCTTGGTCAGGATTTACCTGGTAAGAAAATGGACTTATAAATTAGACAGCACAGCCCACATAAGTATCACAATTCATTAAAGGAAAAATTGATAGACTAGGCCTCATCAAAATTAAAATCTTTTGTTCTTTGAAAGGCCTGGTTAAGAGGATGAAAACAGAAGCTTCAAATGGGGAGAAAATATTTTTCAACTACAGGCCCAACAAAGGACTAGTATCTAGTATATATAAAGAACACTCAGAACTCAACAATTAAAAAGCAAATAATTCAAATAGAAAAAGGACAAGACAACAACAGACATTTCACTGAAGAGGATATACAGAGGGCAAATAAACTCATGAAAAGATGTTTAATATCACTAGTCATTAGAGGAATGCAAATTAAAACCACAGTGAGCTATCACTACACATCTACCAGAATGGCTACCAAAAAATGACAGCATGCAACCCTAGCAGAGATGCAGAGAAGCCAGGTCCTTATTCATTGCTGAGAACATAAAATGGAGCAGCTACTCTATGTAAGACTAAAATTGAATTTTGTTTTCATACAAAATGGTGTGCAGTGGGGGGAAATGAAACTTACTAAACAAAGGCTGCAAATCCAGCCCAGACTGGTTTCATGGAATGGGTGGGAGGAGGGAGGCCTCTGATGTAAGCTTGGGGATCGGCATCATTTCGTTATATGGGAAAAAATTGTGAATTAGGCCTCTCAGATAGGCTGCAACCTCTGGTGTACCCCAGCAAATGGGGAAACAGGGAAGGGATTTGCATGTTAGGCTTAGGGTATAAAAGTTCCTGCCTACTATTGTTTGGCACCAGCCACCACATTTTGGCTTCATGCTCGTTCTTGCAAGATCATTAATAAATTCTTTCCTTCTCCACAATTGGGTGAGTGTTTATTCTCTTTCAGGTGTGGCTTTCTTCCTAGAAACAGTTTCTAAAAACTCTAGAAAACAGTTTCTTATAAAACTAAACATGCAGCTTCCATTAAGACTCAGCAATTTCACTTCTGGGTATTTATCCCAGAGAAGTGAAAACTATGTGCCCACTATGCTCACAGCAGCTGTGTTCATAATAGCCCCAAACTGTAAACAACCCAGATGTCCCTCAGTGGGTGAGTGTTAAACAACCTGTGCACATCCGTGCCAGGAACACAACTCAGCAATATAAAAGAACCCACTATTGATACACGCAATGACTTAAGGGAATCATGCTGAGGGAAACAGACAATCTCAAAAGGTTACATACTGTATAATCCCAAGGGTCCCTGTGACAAACTGTTTATATCTTGACTGTGTGGGGGACACAGAAACCTGCACATGTGGTAAAATTGCATCGAACTAAATACTCACTCAAATGAGCACAAGTGAAACTGGTGACATCTGAAAAAGGGCTGCGGGGCACACCAAACCTGATTTCCTGGCTGTGGCATTGCAATACAGCTACACAGGGCACTGCCACTGGGGGAACCTAGGGAAGTGTATCTGGCATCTCTCTGTGTGATTTCTTTCAACTGCATTTCAATCTACAGTGATCTCAGGATAAAAAGTTAAAAGAAATCCTAAGCCCAGATGGTTTCTCTGGTGAGGTCCACCAAAATTCCAGGGAACGGTGGGTGTCAAAATTGTGCAGGTTGTTTAGGAAATAGAAAAGTGCCACAGCTCCCCTACTAATTTCATATGGTGAGAGTGATCCGGAGCAAAATACAAACAGATGAGGCCAGGCAAAGAGAAGAATCTGTTGGCCCATTTCATTGATGAACACAAATGCAAATATCTTACATAAAATATCAGCTCACCAAATCCAACAGATAATGCAAAACAATCCATGATGATGAGGGTGGTTTATAAAGAATGGAAGGATGGCTCCAAACCAGATAATTCAGCCACATAATTCGCCACAATAACAAATCAGAGAACGATCATATAATCACTTCAATGTATACAGATAACATTTAATAAGACTCAGCACTAACTGATGACACTTTATTAGCAAACACAGATTTTATCATTTTCCATATGAAAGCACTGATAGAGTTTTCAAGGAGAAGCATATTTCACCTTCCTTTTTAGGAAAAGGTCTGGCCTCACGAACTTTCTAGAGGCAAAACTTGGCTTGCACAAACCTCACATGCATTTTCTACGGGCAAAGCTTGGCTTCTGCAAACCGCCTCTCCGGACCAGAACCAAAGAGAATAGGAAGTGTTGGTCTCTGGGCGCCATGGGAAAAAGGTCGCTTGTTAGTTTGTTGAGGTTGTGTTTTTCCCCCCTAAACTCCTGGAAGCAATGCTGCTGGTGGTAGTCACTACTATCCTGGCTGAATGGGAATTCTCAGCAGGAGACCCTCAGACCACATCGTGGTGCTCACTCGCTTTCTGAGGCTGGGACCGCGTGAAGGGGCTGATCCAGGCCAAGGAGAAGCGGTGGCCGAAGACGGCCTTCAAGTTCACCCACCTGGCACCTTTGTCCCACCGACCCCTGTCCGGTTGCAGCTGCTCAATTCCCGTCCGGTCGGTGCAGATGGCTTGCATCTGAGTTCCGAACATCACGGAGGTGAAGAGGAGGCCCTTCAAGGCCACCAGGAAGAGGGCCAGCACGGAGATGCACGGCGAGAAGGTGCTGTGCACGTCCCACTCGCCACGCGCGTAGCTGCGCAGGACCGGGACTGCCAGCAGCAGCAGCACGTGCCCCGATGCCAGTGCGATGTACAAGGTGAAGAGCACGAAGTACTTCTGGTTGTCCTCGCCCACGCAATTGTTGACCCAGGGGCAGTGGTGGTCCATCTTGCGTACGCAGCGCCGGCACACGCGGCAGTGGTGGGCGCGCGCGGGCCTGGAGCTGTGGCAGCGGGAGCACCAGGACGCTGCGCGCTCCAGGTCTGGCGGAGACTGGCCCCCGACGGGCACCGAACCAGGGTCGGTGAGCATGGTCCGCGCGTGCGACGCCAGCCCCAGGAAGGCCAGCAGGTGGAAGACCGTGCCATTGGCCACGCCGTAGGCCATGTCCTGGGATGGAATGAGCAGGCCAAAGAGCAGTGCGCCTGCGGCGTAAAGGACCAGCAACCACGTGCTGGCTGCGCACGCGATGCCCAGCGGATCGCACACGAACCAGATGCGGCGCGCGGGGGGCGCCCGCGGGGACCTGGGCAGGAAGGCGATGCGCGGCGCGAACTCCGGGGTGCGCTCCAAGCACCTGTGTGCCGGGACCCGCGCCGGCATCTTCTGCGCCCTCAGGCATCTCTGTGCCGCCGCGGGCCACCGGCCATCGGCAGGGTGCGCGGCCCGGGGGCTGGCAGCCGCCCTGGCTCCTCCCGCGCCCTCCGCCGGGCCTGGGCTCTGAGCCGAGCACGGGCAGAGCGTGCTTGGCCCTCACCCCGAAGGAACGGTAGCCAGCCCCCTGCGGCGTTCTAGAATGTGTCCTTAGACAGGGGTTTGTGAACACAGAAAGGGTGCCCTTGGGGGTTCCGGGGTAGTGGGCCCTTCTGTTTGGGGCAAGGTGGCACCGGACTGCCCTGTAGGACTTCGGGCACTAGTGGCTTGGTAGCAGGCAGGGACCTTGCAAGGACCTGCAGGGGAAAGTGGGAAAAGTGGGGGATGTTTTTCAGATGGGGAAACTGAGGCATGGAGAGACTAAATGAACTTTCCAAGGGCCTATGGCCCCAGCCCCTGCCTCTGGTCCAGAGCCTGGGATTTTTCCCGTGCCCTGCTCTGGCAGGAAGGTTTCTGAGATAGACAGATAGGTGGTCCTGGGCCAGGTACCAGGCTACACCCTCCTCTGACCCAGGGTGTCAGGGTCTGGGTTGGGGCGTGTCCCCCACAGAGGCTCTGGTCCTGTGCATGTGAAGCCATTTGCAATAGGGTCTTTGAAGGTGCTATTGAAGACTAAGGTGAGTCTTCACCCTCCTTGGCTGGAGTCCCAGCGGGCAGAGGAGGTGTGTATTGCTGGCAAAGCCCCCAGACCCGAGAGAAAGAATGGGCCTGCCGCTGCCTTGCTGTCAGATTCGGGCCTCTGGAACTGGGGGACAGTGCCATACTGTTGTAAGTGCCCTAGTTTGTGGCCATCCCCACACACGAATCTGCAGGGCTGGTTGTATGGATGGGGAGCTGGATGGGTGACGCAGAGGCCCCTGGGTCCCCCCCACCTTGGACAGATGCTGGGCTGCCCCCAGGAGGCCAAAGCTGGCCAGGCCCCCTGGAGGCAGGAGCAGAGCTGGCCATGCCGGGCATGGCCTTTAGGACAGCCTCGGCCTCCACTTGCTCCTCCGTGTCCCTGTGGGTGGTCTCTGTGCAGCGTGAGGCCACCAGGGGAAATGGAGTTTTGTTAGTGTCTCCAGGACACAGGAGGGCCCGGCTGAGCTGGTTGGGAAGGTGTGTTGTGCCTGCTTGCTGTTGCTTGTTTTTAACTGAAATTCAGACGTGGAAAACTTATAACTAGGCCCCCAGCAATCACGGCAGGTCATCTTTGGAAGAGAGAAGGGAGTTCTGAAGAGAAGTCAGGGAAGGCCTTGGCTCTGTCTTAGAGTGTCAAGAACTGCATGGAGGGAAGCTGGGAAGGGAGAGGGAGGGAGGAAGGAGGGAGGATGGAAGGGTTAAGGAGAAGGAAGGAAAGGGGGAATGGGGGAAAGGCACAGGTAAGGAGAAGGGGCAGGGTGAAAGGAGGAGGGGGTCTGGGGAGGAGGTACATGGGAGAGGGAGGGAGGGAGGAGAGGTGAAAGGAGGGAGAGGAGGAATCTTTCCCAACACAAAGTAGCCTTTGTAACCACAGACACCTTTATGCTTCGGAATAGTTTCTATAACAGGATATTTTATTGTCTGAATATTTTTAAGCACTCATCATTGAAGCCCTCTGGGCTGAAAGCCATTTTTTGAAATAATTTTTGGATAACCTTTCCTATCTGGTTATTTGCCTATTCAGGTTTTCTTCATCTTAGACCCCTTTTACAAAAGCATACTTCCCCCAGGAAGTCATGCATTTCACTGAAATTTGCACGTGCATTTGCTTGAGTAGACGTTCCACTTGCAGTTAAGCATGCCTGGTAACCTGGAGTGTTGCATTGTCTTTTCCACAGATTTTCAGAGTTTTGTCTAGTTTATTGGCATAATTTTCAAAGAAATTGGCAACTTTTCAGAGAACTAGAGAATAAAGTTCTCTTCGTTTTCCAGATCCTTCATGAGTATCTGCTGCCTCCTATTTCTCTTTTCTCCTTGTAATTCCAGGAAACTTGCTTCTAAGGCTGCCTCCTTTCTTGTTTTCTTATTTAATAATGACTGCATTTAAACCTAGGACCTTTCCTCAGAATTGGCCTTGTGTTGCTTCCCATGGACCAGAGCTCGAAGGATATTAAGGAATGAAGAGAGAGACAGACGGACAGGATCAGGGGGTCTGAAGATTAGTGACAACAGACAACACAACTTTATTCTTAACCAGATCCTGCTTATATACTGCAGGGTGACAAAAGGCATGCATGCATTTCCTGAGGGAACAGAGTGCTTATCTTTCAGTGCTCTCTTCCTTCCTACTTAAGATAACCATTTGGAGTAAACAAGCATTCTCTTCCTCCAAGACTGTTCTACATAAAGCAGATAACAATCTCCACAGTTCACTCCCAACAAATTCTGCAGGTCTTGTTTTAACCCCTTGCTCCTACATTTCCCCCTTTTTATTTTATTATCCAAAGTGACTGTGCCTGTCTTAGGTTGCCCTTAAGCTCTGAAAGAAGGGTCTTACCCGTCATTGGCTACCAGTCAAACTCTCTGACTTTGATTCGGGAGGGAGTGGAGGGCTTTTACCAGAATCATACTGTTAGCGTGGCTTTGCTTAGTGGTGCGGCTTGCTACTTTGAACATTTGTTGTTTGACACAGCTGAGGAGGAAGAGAAAGAGTATAAACAGCCCCAAACCTAAGCCTGTAGTAGTCAAAAAATGATGTGATTTTCACCAGTAAATAGGATTAAGAATTTTTAGCTCTTGGGTAAGTGATTGTATAACATCATCTCCATAGGCTAAATGTAAATTTTTCTGAGATATTTCTAATATCCTTTTTTGTAATTCTAAGATATCGAAACTTAAATTATCTGAATGCCCCAAAAGATGCCTCTTTACCTTTTCCCATTCTATTTCAGATTGATTATATCTTAAAGAGGTAATACAAAAATTGCTCTCATTCCAGTCACATTTTAAACTTTGTAAAAAATTTAAATTATGCATTTGATCTCCAGTATGAACCAATGCTGTCTCTATATCATTTAGTCTATTATTAATTTGCTCATCAATATGCGATTGACTATGTCACAGCTCACTGGCATTTTTATGCCATTCTCTAACATAATGTTGCGTCTGTATAGTATGATGCGATACAGTTCCAGTGACTGCAGCCACAGTGATAATTCCAATGATTCCAATGACAGCTGCAATAATCAGTCCAATTAGTCTCTTAGTTTTTTTCAGATATTTTTTTTGCCAAATGGATCAGGATTTGTGTTTCGGGAGAGAACTGCCAAGATCTTGACATCTGCACTGGCAACCAAATACCTCTTCTTCTCCTTGCTGCTATAATCGTCTCATTTTCCTGCAACATAAATGCTTGGAGACAAGTGAATAGAGAACAATTCTCACAATTAAAAGTTTGATTTCTTATATGCATATGACCTTTAACAGATACATATGGATCTTTAGTACACATTTGCATATAGTGTTTATGGCTGCTATTTAAAGAGAAGTTATAGTTACTACAATTCACTATAAAAATTGGTCTCAGTGCTAGGAAAATTTTCTATAAATTTCTCTGACTAATGTTATATTTACCCTCCCATGGATTTGGCACAAATCATCCTCTATGTATTAAACTCTGATTTAGCTTACCTGTCCATATAGTCTCAGTTATCTCCAAGTTAGAGATGGGAGGCCCCACAGGGGCTGCATCTCTTACAGTTCCGTAGGAATCATTAATTATGATAACTGCTTGATCCATATGACATAACTGCCATCCATTCCAACTTTCTCTCTCATCTAATGGGCAAGTATCATTTGATTCCATAGAGTTAAAAGAGGGGTATACATATAGGTAATTATAAGAATCATTCTTTATCTTAAACCATGTACTTCGATTACTTATTGTCATACACGGTAATTCATTACTTATGCATATGGGTCTTTCTAAAAATGGAAGAGTTAAATTTGACACCATTTTTCTTCTTCCTTATGTAGTTTTGGAAGCCTTGAATCTACTGGACCTGGGAATCCTAAACTAGTATTCAGATATTTTGGTAAAGTTGGATTTGCCCATGTTAGGGCCCGCAGCAGAGGTGGGTTAGGAATATAAGCCCAATAAGTATACTTATGTCCCTGTCCTTCAGCAATTAAAGTTATATGTCCTATAATGTACATTACCCATTTAGTTATTTTCATCAGGGTCGACATGTCTGGGTTTTATTCTTTTCCAGGGACTCCAAACCGAGGTTCTGTCATCTGTAATGACAAGAGCAAATCCCCTACCCCACACCTTTATCATGCCTGGTTTCCTTAGATCATCCCTAACATCTTTCCAATAGATTGGCTGCAGCTACGGTTCTGTTTGGGTTGTACCATTTTTCTTTTCCAAATTACTAAAATGTTGTTCTTCAGGAGTCTGTGATGAATTATCATAAATGTTTAAAAACTTTGAAGTAAACAGTGCTTTTGCTAATTGATCTTTTGATGTACTTTTGTTCACAACATCATCCTCCTGATCATCATCTCTCCCTTTTTGTTTTATGAGCATAGACTTTAGCATCTGGTTTGTTTGTTCAATAATTCCTTGCCCAGAGGGATTATGTGGAATTCCTGTGCTATGAGTAATATGAAAAGTAGTATAAAATTTATGAAATTGCTTCCCTGTATAAGCGGAACCATTGTCCATTTTTGTGGATTGAGGGCATCCCATAACAGCAAAAGCATTAAGTAAACGTGATTGAACATGGCAGAAACATTCTCCAGATTGTGCGGTAGCATCCATTTGCCATCAGATATTCTTTTTGACCTCGAGGATTAACCCCTGATACAAATGGGAGCGCATTTAAAGGTCCACATGTTGAACAAGTCTGAACAATGTCCTGAGCTTGCTGTTTAGATAAAGATGGAAATTCCTTTCGCAGCCCTTTGCTATTAATATGAGTCAATTTATGAGATATCTTGGGATCTTGAATTACCCCCACAAGAGTATCTGCTTGCTGATTTTGTAATGACAAAGGACCCGGAAGATTAGTATGAGCTCTTATATGCATGATAAAAAGGGGATTAATTTGACTTCTGACTAATGTTTGTAAATGTAAAAACATTCAGCATAATCCATCTGCTTCAAATAAAGAAGCTGTCTCAATGTGAGCAACTGTTTGGCAGACATATTCAGAATCAGAAACAATATTAAGAGATTGTGGAAAATTCTGCAATACTTGAATTACAGCTGCTAATTCAGTGCACTGGGCTGAGGTGTAAGGCATTTTCCAACTTTTGTTTTCCCCTGGGGTAACATATGCAGCCTGTCCATTACTGCTACCATCAGTAAAGATGGTAATGGCTCCCTCTAGCGGGGAAGCCTGTACTATTTTAGGCAAAATCCATTGTGTTCTTTTTAGAAATTGTAAGAGTTTTGATATAGGCAAACGATTATCAATTTGTCCTTTAAAATCACTTAATGCTATTTGTCAAGAGGTGTTGAAGATAGACTTTGAACCTCTTCCTTTGTGAGATCACACACTATGCAATTAGGATCGTGTCCTCTTAATTGATAATATTTTTGGCAACCTTTGGCTATTAAAGAAATGATTTTTTTGCAGATATGTATTTAAATGTATTTGTTGATTGTTTGGTTAAAAAATCCATTCTAAAGCACCGTCTTGCCAAAATAGGCCTGTGGGAGATTACAAGGTAAAGAAAATAATAAAATCAACAGGTCTGTCTAGATCTATTTGATAAAGCTGTCCTTCTTGAGCGCATTGTTCAATTAATTGTGATTCTTGTCCAGCCACAGCTGTTAAGTGCCTCTTGCTTAATAAATCAGAATTTCCTTGCAAAATATCAAATAGGTTCTGTAACATATAATTAGGAATCCCTAAAGTGGCAGGTAGCAAAAATGAAAGCAGAGTAAGTGTCAATAGTGACATGTACCCATAATAAATGACCAGATTTTTTTTAAATAAATTCATTGGATTGATTGAAAAGGAACACAGGAATGAGGATTCTTTATAATTGTCTGTGCATTTTTTGGTAATTTTAAATTTATTGCATCCAATTTTTATGATATTTCCCCACAATGGTGGCCAAATTCGAATTTGCTTACATGACCGGGCCAAGTTGGGTCCTCTGGGAACTGGCTAGGGACCAAGAGGAGCTTCCTGGGACCTAGATATCTTTATTAAAGTACACTTCCTTCTGGGAGGATAACCAGTCCTCCCAGCTAGAGTGCACATTTTAACCATTTCTTACCAAAGTCACGCGATAGCAATATCAGTTGCATGTAATGGCAACATCAGGTGAACAGAACAGACTCCACAAGTATATTTTTTCCTTGCATTCAGCCCTCGAATCTGATCTTCTCCCAACATAAACTATGGTTATTTTGGGATAAATTTAGTTTACACATATGTAGTTTATATAAACACTGGACAAAGCATTAAAATGTTTTGACTTAAAGGAATTTAGGTATTTATATGATTTGAATATTATTTAACCAGTAATAGATTCATTTAGATTACTTAGATTAACAGATATATTACTATCTATTATTACTTATCATACTTAGATTAATAGATTAAGCCACCTGGTTTGGGGCAAGAAAATAAAGTTTTTTGCCAGTATAGTGATAGCCAGGAGAAAATCAATATTTTTTATACAGATAATGACATGATAAAAGTTAATGTAAGTTATTTTGCTAAAACACAGACTCTTTGCTTTTTACACTGATTATCTAGGAAAAATTTTTTATATCTTTTCATTAGAATAGGCTAAGAGTCCAAGAAAACATTGTCATTTTAGACTCATTAAATCTTTCTTGATTTGAACATAGTTTACATTTCTACAAACCCTCAGCAATTACGGTATTAGTTCAGGCTTTGTCCTACATTTTTCTCATTTTGTAGCAGTTATTTCATTTCATCTTAGGATAAAACTATTCTCTTTTACTTATTAATAAAAATACATCTTTTATATTTTTCATACTTGTGATTTTAAACAAATACTTTACCACATATAA
Organism: Myrmecophaga tridactyla; assembly: GCA_004026745.1. Lineage (NCBI taxonomy): Eukaryota > Metazoa > Chordata > Mammalia > Pilosa > Myrmecophagidae > Myrmecophaga > Myrmecophaga tridactyla. Next base: position 12,794 of record PVIY010017110.1, read on the forward strand.
TTACCATCAAAATTAAATTTGTTAGAATAATGTTAAATACTTAAAATGCTTTAGTTAACGCATATTTGAAACATCAATATATAGTTTTTAACAAGAATTTTCAGTTTTAAAGTTCTTAAAATATATTTCTTTTTCAAATATGAATAGGAGCTAAACTCATGGTCAGTTTCCAAATTGCTGTTTGTTGAGGATATAAGTTAATGAAAGGAGATGGGGCTACCATTCCCATTCCTTGTCACAAGATTTTATTTGTAGCATTGGTATAAATTTCAGTAGAATAATTATTTATATTAAACCAAGGTAACTTAACAGAACACTTTGAGTCAGAACTACAATCCTAAATTGCATACCCCTTAGGGCACCAATCTGTTACAATTCCATAGGAACCATTAATGAGTACTGACTTTTGTTCGGTATAGCATTGTTCCTATTGAATATTTTCTGACTCCGGTGTATATGAATTTTTATATAAAGGCAGCTCATTAAGAACAAGCTCAGAAATTAATTTTTCTTTATCTTTCTCTGCTAAAGGTATGGTAAAGAAGCAAACTTTTAAATCTATCATAATAATAGAGCAGTTTTTAGGAATTATAGAAACAGGAATATCTTTCCCATTTTGTTATGCTCACTGCAAAGCCTTCATAACCAATTTCCATTACTTGAGATCTAAAACATTACGGCCTTGAGGCTGAAACCAGTAACAATGCCACTGTACTAAAGAAAAGAGCTCTAATGACTCTGAAGTCTTCATTGAGACCCCTGTAGTTTCTAACAATGTTTTTAACACACAAACATACTCCTCCAGCCACCCATTGTGGTTACCCATTACCCTGATGCTACAAGGAAAATGCTAACTTACCAATATGACTCGAGTCCTCTTCTATCACCTGGACAAACATCCCTCTAATGGAGACTTTTCCTTGGTTCCTCAATATTGTTTCTGAGTCTTCTTCTTTTTCTTGCCCCACATTGGGCACCAGATGTTGCTTCCCATGGGCCAGAGCTGGAAGGATACTAAGGAATGATGAGAGAGACAGACAGACGGGATCAGGGGTCTGAAGATTAGTGACAACAGACAACACAACTTTATTCTTAACCAGATCCTGCTTATATACTGCAGGGTGACAAAAGGCATGCATGCATTTCCTGAGGGAACAGAGTGCTTATCTTTCAGTGCTCTCTTCCTTCCTACTTAAGATAACCATTTGGAATAAACAAGCATTCTCTTCCTCCAAGACTGTTCTACATAAAGCAGATAACAATCTCCACAGTTTACTGCTGCCACCACCCTGAGGCCGGCTACCCCCAACAAATACCACAGGTCTTGTTTTAACCTTTGCTCCTACAGCCTTGTACCATGCCCTTTATGTTTCCATTCACAGAACTTGCTTAGCATTTTTGAAACGTTTACTATTTTAAAATTTGGTTTCTTTTTAAAATAAAATTATACATGTGTGCATTCTAAAATTGCATATATGGTCAATTTTTTTACTTGGTTCATTTATTTTTGCATTTCATGGTGTAACTGTACTGTCTTCAGACAATGAGAGTTGCAGTTTTTGTCTCTTACAGTGTATTGTGTTTTTTTTTTTTTTTTTGCAGCCTTATGGTCAATATTTGGCAATTATGAATTAATAATTTTGGAGAAAAAAGCATGTTTTGTGTCTACGCATGATATTTATTAAATCAACTTTCTTCATGTTATTCAGGTTTTTCTACACCCTCATCTCTTTTATGCTCATTTGAACTTTTGAAGATTTAGTTGTAGGCTAAAGTCTTTCACTGTAATTGCTTTCCTGTCAAATTTAAGAATATTGTTTATTAATTTTGCCTTTATAAAAATTCCAGTGCCTTGTTATTAAGCATATTCAAGTCACTGAAGTGATTTCATTATTTGGATTGTACCCTTTGTCTGTATGAAATGAAATGAAATGTGTTTGTTCCATTTACTACTTTCACATTGAATTATATCTTGGACCTCCTAATGAAGCCATTCCCTTTCTTTCAGTGTGTATTTGCTCATGTGACTTTGTTTGCCCTTTTGCTTTTTTAGTCACACTGTCATTTTATTGTTGTCCTTCCTCTTGGCATCAGAATGGACTTGGATTTTGTTTTGTGATTCCACTTGGGAATCTCGGTTTCCCAGGGTCCTTGAACAGCATGGCAGTTGCATCCTGATGGCTTCCCTCATGGGCTCTAGTCTCAGCCATCCTTACCCTGCCATGAGGTTTGAATTGGTGCTTTCACCCATCCTGGTGATGCTTTCTGCCTCCTTAGGAGATGGAGGGGCATTGTAATGGCTTTGAGACAAGGCTGGTCTCATCCTTTGTGTTGGAGGGGCGCACTGCACAGAGGGCTCGGACCATAGCTGCTCCCAGCCTGCAGAGTGGGTGGATGCGACCAGGCCAAGGGGCCCACACCTGGAGCGTGTGCTCTGACCAGCTGAGCCTCAATGCTGCCCAGAGGCCAGGGAGGTGGGATGGAAGGTCGCATCCACCCGGTGCAGGGGCAGCTGATGGGGTGCTTTGCCCTGGGTGGTGTCCTCTCTCCTTGTGCTTCTCTGACTCCCTGGGCTCCTAAGGGCTGGGTTTCTGGCACCTGTGCTCTGCATTTCTCCTCTGGAAGCCGAGTGTCCCACATTGGGGCTTCCCTGAGGATGGAATTCTGCATAAGCAGTGTCGCCAGCAGCCCCTTCCAGAAGGATGAGGGCTGTCTCCTCTCTTTACCTCTGCCCCTGCAGCAGGGTGCATGCCTCTTGTGTCTGACCTAGGTGGTGGACATTGGGCTGCAAATAACAGCACAGCTTGATTTCCCTGACAGGCTCCTGGGGCCTCAGAAGGGGAGGGAGGGTAGACCAGATGGCTCCCTGGCCCTGCTTCTGCATGGGGCGCCTAGGGGCAAGAAGGGACTGATGGGAGCCTCAGCTTCTGCTCCCCACGGCAAGAAAGGAACAGGCTCCTTGAGAGCAGCAAGGCTTCTTTCTGATTCCCATCATCTTCAAAGTTAAAAACTTAAAGTCCCATGTGAAAGAATTAAGTTTAATAATGAAAAAGGATTGAAATATATATGTATGTGTATCTGGCCCTGCTGTGGGTTACTGTCTGGAATGTAAGTACATATTTATGAGGAGGTATATTCTCCATAACTCCCTTATAAATAATTTCCATGAAATAAAATATACAGAAATTAGACTCTTCAGGCAGTCCCCAGGCTTCTGAGCATCCAGAGTATGCCTGATTATTTATAAACATATAAAATATTCATGCGTCGGACACAGACATTGTGACTTGGGCTTGGGGGTATGGAGCTGGGCTGACAGGGGTTTCACAGAGCTCAGGCTGGTTTGCCCTGCTCTTTGAACTTGGTGTACAGAGCAGGGTGCCAAGGCTCAGAGGGACAGACCTTGCTCTGTGGAGGGTGGGAATTGTAAAGGGAGAGCTTGACAGACTTGAAGCAGAACTCAGTGTTTGGGGGATGTTAACACAGCCCAGGCCACCCACACCCCAGCCAGACTCCGACTGCCAGCATCTGCATCTCTGTCATTGCTTCAGGGACTTCTCTGGCAGGTAGAGAACTTTGACCCACAGGCATGGCAGGCTGGGATTGCTGGGGAATTAATATCTTGCCTCTAGCAAACTTCCACCAGAGATGGGCTGTGCCTGGTGTCTAAGTGCCCCAGCTCATCACACCCCAGGAGACACGGCTCTGAGGCGAGGGTGTTCCAGAAGGTTCTCAGCACCCCCCAGCAGTGTTGAGCTTGAGGTACCCCCTGTGATCTCTTGCTGGCTACACACTCTTCCATGGCTCTCCCCCTGCCTGGACTCACCCTGCTGGGGCTACCTGGGACCACTTCTCAAATCAGCTCCTTGCCTTCGGATTCCTGTCTCAGGGTCTGCTTTTGGGGACCCCACAATAAGTGAGGGGATTGCTAGCAGTCTGCTCTTGGCTGGGGAGTGTGGCTGCTGTCCTCTTGAGGAGGGGTTCTCCAAGGCCATCCCCAGGCCAACAAAAGCTCCACTACCAGACAATGTGTGACAAATGCAAATTTTTAGATCCCATACCAGACCCACAGAATCAGGAGGTCAGGGGATTGGGCCCACTGATCTCAGCCTTAGCAACCCCCAAGGTGACTGAGGTGCCCCCAGGTATGAGAGCCCCTGCTGTAGACTGCAAAGAACTGAGTTGTGGCTAGGGTGACAGTGGAGGTGACCTTTCTTTCCCTTTGAAGTCCTTCACTCTGGCTGCCTAGAGGGGGTGGTCTTGGACATTGGCCTGAGGCCAAGCAATACCTGGGCAAATGGGAGGCCCCAGGGATTGAGGTGGGCATAAGCTGGGGATGGGTTTGAAAACTATGGAGGTTGCAGACATAAAAGAAGATAGAGCAATGGGATGGGGCTGGGAGATGGAGGCTCCCAAGATGATTCCTAGTTGTCCTAGCTTCTTGACTGAGGTCCCAGTGGTTGGAAGGGAGGTGGTTGAGGGGACAATGGTGAATTCAATTCTCAACTGAGTGCATTGAGCTCCTTTGGCTCACAGGACCTGTAATTGGAGGTGCCTGGAAAGCTTTCATCAAACTCATTGTGATATGGGCTGGGTGGAAGTCTGGGTGGGGAGAGAGTTAGAGGAGAGAGGGGTCATGGGTATCATTGTATGTAGAGCTTTCTGTGCATTTAAGATTATTCTCTTGACACAAATTCCTAGGAGTGGAATTTATGGGAAAAGTAATATGCAACTTAAAAAGCTTCAAATTCTTCTTTAAAAGAATTACTCATTGTCAGCCTCCTGGTGCCCATCTACACCCATCTGCCCATGTTGGCATCATTCTCATGAACCAACTGGGCATAAATGGTAGTTTCTTTTTGTATGTTTGGTATGTTTCTTCCCTACAGGAGAGGTAATCATACTTTGCCAATGATAAGGTCGGTATGCAGCTTTATTCCATCCTGTTGGTAGCTGTTTCATCTTGGTCACCTTGAAATTCTATGTAGAATTTCATGTCATCAGCACTGTCCACATTTTCCTTTGTGATTTCACCTGCTGTGTCTGAGCCTTGACCATCTTTCCCCCTGCAGAGATGGGGTAACCATTGCATTTTGTTTTGGTGGGCAGTGAAGTGAATTGCTTCACACTCTCCTAGAGTGACCAGGACAAGAGACAAAAAAGAGATGAGATGACAGAAAAGGCCATGCCACCCCTTTTCTCCTTGCCCCTGACTTTGAATGTTCTTGTCTTCTCATTAGCAGCTTGAATTGTCATCATTTAACCTAAACACGAGGATCATCAACAGAGCAGTTATGAATCCCTAAAGTAATTAAAAACAAAGTAGGAAAAAAGCAGAGAGATACAAAACATCGCCAGAAGGTCTGCATTATCTGTTCAAATAATACTCTAACAAATGTGAATTTTTAGGCAAAGGGACATTAGAATTAATCTTTGGGAAAACTGGCTCGAAGTGATTGTGTTTGAGGTGAATTCATCTTAATTTGTCTCTCTGTGGCTTCCATCCATTATCCCAAATACACATCAGGGCTCTGTATCCACAAATAGTCACATACAAATACACATGCACACTCACACACATTCATGCTCACACACTCATACACTTGCACACACAAACCACATTTTCACACATTCTCATGCACCCTCACACCCATTTACACACACAGTACATATTCAAATACATTCTCATTCACACCCACACACTCTCACCTGCATGCACCACACTAAGTCACAGACACAATATTCATGCACAGTCATACATATACGCATTCAAATACATAGTTCAGACACTTACATTATGCTCACACGTCACACACATACTCACAAATATACGTCATATCCCTGCACACCATACTCAGAATTCACACTTACACACATTCACACTTATGTATTCTCACATACCACACTCACAGTCACTCCTACTTATTGATATAATTGCATGCAATCATGCATGTACATACACATTCAGAGTCATATACACTCACATGCACTCCCAGGTATTCACACTTACAGCCACACTCATGCATACTCCTGTGTGCTTGCACACACACTCACATGCCCTCACATTACACTCACAGACACTCAGACACACAATCACACAAGGCACACATAGTCACACAGGGCACACACAGTGTCCTGCCTGTGGTGAGTCATTTGGGTTTTCTGGGCCCTAACCTCTGGGGCCTGTGGGAATTGGGGGGAGTCAAGAAGTTACTATTATCCTGCATTTTTTATACAATTAACCTCTGGGATTCAGATATACCTTATGCTCTTTGATGCATTATAGCTTAATTAGAAGCTTCAGAAATTTATTAGAGATACATAGACATACAAATCTTAGATTTGTGATATGTCAAAACATGACCCTTGGGACATGGTAAACTTGGATAATGACTCTGAATGTCACCAATATTTTATGTGTAGTGTCCGTGCTGGAGAAAGTTAATGCAGGCCCTAGAAGCCGTGAGGTGGCTGTTGATCTGGCCAGTGCTTTGTCTATAGACCATCTGAAGCAGCTTGCTTTCACCTAGCAGAGGTGGTAGTATACCTTCACTGCCTCACTGCAAACCCACCATTCCAATATTCTGCCATCTCTTCCCAGCACCCCATGGGGCACCGTGTTGGCTTGCCACATTGATGCCATGTCACTTGGGTCTGATGAACTGAAAGGAGCAAATATTTAGACCCATACAAACCCAAGCCTCTATGGATTCAGGGGTCTGGAGCAGGACATGTCCCTCCATAGTGAAAGGCAAGTTGCTTCACTTCCAGCCCTCAATATTGATGAAGAGGCACAGTCTTTTGCATGTTAAAGGTAATAAAACCTCACCTGAGTGTGTGTCTCTAGTCTATTTAATAAGTAACCAAGAAGGCTAAAACTTTTGAAAGAAATTTTGTCTTTTGAGAGGAAGACCCTGGAGGCTCTTCTACTTTTTCTGAGATCAGAGGAACCTCAAAAGTGTGCCTTGAAAGGACTGTGGGAAGATGGTGGAATAGGAAGCTCCAAGAATAGGTTTCTCCACCAAACATCTATTGAACTGGCAGAAAACAATGAGTCAAATATTGTGAAACTCCACAGTCTAGTAGACCCCTTTGCAGATCCAGAGAAGAGCAGGAGGAAAAGGCTGATAAGTTGCAGTAAATACTGATGAATTTCAATCTCCCTGCAGTGACGACTGTCATTCATCCCCCAGCATCATGGCAGGCAGTAGTGGGGTCTCAACCCCAGTTCCTGTCACAGAGTGTTTGTGACAGGGTGGAATATAAAGACTTCATTCCCCAGGATCTGGGGCTATGTGGCCTGATCATGGGACACACTTCTGATCAACTCCTTCAGGTTGCTGGGCCTGGCTCTCAGGGTGGTCATTGTTCCAGCCCACCCTGGGCAGAAGGGCAGAGGTGCCTTAAAGAAAGTATCCTTCCTCAAAACTGCAGAAAACAGTCAGAGGGCTGCACTTACTGGGCAAGTGTAGAATCAAGAAAACACAGCTTCAGAGAGCCAGAAGAGAAGCTCCTGGCACCCTATCCTCATCCCTTCTCCAGGGCAGGGTGGAACTGGTTGGCATTGCCCCTGTGGGACTCCAGGCTTGTCCAGAATGGGGAAGAATGACCTGGGAAGCTCCTCTCTTGATTGTCAACCCCCAGAGTTTGCTTTCTGGGCAAAGCAGTTTGGGACAGCTAAAGCAAGGTAAAAAAATAAAAAATAAAAAATAAAAAAAATAAAACACTAAAGCAACCTGGGGCAAAGGCTTACTTGCTTTAAGTTCTACAGTAGAGCACCTGGGAGGAGAAAGTCTATCTCTAAGGAATAGAGGGGGCATTCACATTCCTGTGAATAGGAAGACTCCTAAAGCCACCATCAAGCACAAGCCCAGGGCAAGATATGGGTTCAGAAAGGACAGGGAGGACCCTGCACTTTGCATTCATCTTGGGTTGACCCTCTTGATGAGAAGGTTGAACTCTCTAGGTGTGCAACAGCTAAAGCAAAGCCAATTTGCAAAGATGGTGAAAGGTGTTTATCGTATTTTATTTGTTTGTTTGTTTTGTTAGCTCCTTGCATTCAAGGAAATCTGTCATAACACCAGCTGGATACAAAGTCAAGAAGCAGTCTTCTCAGGATCTAAATACCAGAGTTAATACCTAAAAATATTAAAATGTACAGTATGCAGCAGAAGATTACAAGGCAGAGAAACAGGAAATGATGAGGAGGAACAGAAAACATCAATGAAGAAAACCAGGCTGTGGACAAACAAGACAAAGACTTAGAAAAAGTGATCCCCAATATGCTCAGGAAGATGAAGGAAAATTCAGAGAAAGAACTAAAGGATATCAGGAAAACAGCACATAAAATAATCAGTGAACTTGAAGAGAACACAATTGAAATGAGACTGAGGAGCAGAAAGAAAAAAATGAGAAAAATTCAAATAGCCCAAGAGATTTTGAGGGGCACAGATACCAGTATATGCATACCAATATGTGCATTATAGAAGTCCCAGAAGAAGAAGAAACCATCCAATGTGTCTTTTCTGACCACAATTGGAACTGGAAATCAATAAAAGAGGGTAAAATGGAAAATTCAGAAATATATGGAAATTAAGATGTATTCTTAAACAACCAGTTGTTCAAAGAAGAAATTACAAGGAAAATTAGGAAATATCTTGAGGTAATGAAAATGCAAACAATATACCACAACTTAAAGGATGCAATGATGACAGTGCTGAGAGCAATGTTGAAAACTCTAAATGCTTACATTTAAAAAGAAGACAGATTTTAAACCAGAGACCTAACCTCAAAACTGGAAGATCAAGGAAATGAAGAGCAAATAAACCCAAAGTGAGCATAAGGAGGAATAGAGCAAAGATTAGAGTGGAGATAAATGAAATACATAATAAGGAACAAAGAGAACCAACAAAACCAAAGGTTGGTTCTTTGAAAAGATCAGTAAAATTGACAAACCTTTAACCTGAGTGACAAAGAAAAAAAGAGAGAGAACACAAATAACTGAAATCAGGAAATGAAAGGGAAACATTAATACTGACTCCCAAGAAATAAAAAAAGACTAAAAGAGGACACTGTGAACAACTGTACACCAGTAAATTGGATAACCTAAATGAAATAGAAACACACTGTTTTAGTTTGCTAATGCTGCGAGAATGCAATATATCAGAAATGGATTGGCTTTTATAAAGAGGATTTATTAAGTTACAAGTTTACATTTCTAGGGACATAAAAATATCCAAACTAAGGCATGTAGAGAAAGATACCTTGACTCAAGAAAGATCGATGGTATCTGGAAAACCTCTGTCAGTAGGAAGGCTGGTATCTGCTGGTCCTTTGGCTTCTGATTTCAAACAGCTTCCCTGTATTTTTTTTTTCTTTTGCATCTCCAAAAATCTGTTTGTGTCAGCTCTGAGGCTTTTTACAAAATGGTTCTCCCTTAAAGGACTCCAGTAAGGGGATTAAGACCCACCTTGAATGGGCAGAGAAACGTGTTCATGGAAGCCACCCATATCAAAAAGCCCCACCCACAATTGGATGTGTCATATCTCCATGAAAACAACTCAATCAAAGGATTTCACCCTAAGTAATAGGTCTGGCCCAACAAGACTGGACCAGGACCAAAAGAATATGGCTTTTCTAGGGTACACAACAGCCTCAAACCAGCACAGACCACTTTCTGGACCCCTCAAAGACATGTTATTTCCACATGCAAAATACATTCATTCCATCACAATATCACAAAAGTCTTAAACCATTTCAGTAACAATATAAATACAATACAAAATCAGAAACAGTACAAAATCCCATCAAAGTCACTTATAGATTGATTTTTTTTTTTTTGGTCTGTTCTAAGACACAAAATTTTTCTCTGGCCATGGACCGGTGAAAACTGAGAACAAATTATCTGCTGCCAATATAAAAAAGAGTGATAGTCATAGGATAAATATTCCCATTGACATAGGAAGAAATTCAGGGATCATTAGATACAAGCAATTCTGTAAACTTGCAGGGCAAAGTACATTAGATTCCAAAATCTGAGAATCATTCATCCTCAGGGCTTTAGAGAGTGGCAGTTCCACCCTCTCTAAGGGCTTATGCAGTGGCCCTTTTCTCTCCAAATGCTGGGGTGAGGATTTCACCTTTGGAAACCTTTTTTTCTCAGCTCCACCCTGTCCAAGAATCAGGGCAGCTCCTGGGTTGTCTTTCATCTCCAGGTCACACAGTCAACCCCCTCAGGGCAGTGGAGCAATCACCAGGTTCCCCCCAATACCTGGTTTATGTGCTCCACCCCCTCTGAGGACTGGGGCACAAAAATTCTTCCTGAACATAGAGGCAGAAGGCCCACCCTCTGCCTCCAAGTCAAACTCAAGTGTATGAGTGGGTCTGCACTCCTCATCTGAGATTTCTTGGCTAGACCTTAGCATCCATGGTTCTGTCCTTGAAGTAATTTTTTCTTCAATTTGTCCTTTATCTGTTCCTTTTATTCCAGACTGGCAGTGGTTCACTTTATACAGGTCTTACAAGCAACTTCCTTGTTTTCCATGCAGTATACACAGATCAAAACCATCAGATAGTAGGACCTTCCTCCTGGATAACTCCATTTCCAATTCTGGTTCTTTCTGAAATGGCTGACTCATTCTATGGTTGGTTAAATCCTCACATGGGGCACTATTCTCTCAAGTTTCCCTTTTAGGAAGCCTAGAATTTTCCAGATCATCAATTTCTGGTTTCTTTCTATCCACGAGTTCAGTTCTCAGCTTATCTCTTTCCTGTTGCATTTTACTATAAACTGCAAGGAGAAACCAGGCTGCACATTCCACATTTAGTTTAGAAATATCTTCTGCTAAATATTCAAGTTTATCACTCTCAAATTATGCTTTCATTCCAATACCAGCACTTAATTTTGCCAAATTCTCTGTCACTTAAAAACCAGGATTGCCTTCCTTCCAGTTTGCAATAATGTATACATCATTTCTGTCTTAAGGCCTCTGTGAAAGAACCTTTAGCATCCGTATTTCTACCAACAGTCTCTTCAAAGTAATTTGGGTCTTTTCTATTGAGCTTCTCAGAACTCTTCCAGAATCTTCCCCATATACATTTAAAAAGCTGTCACAAAATGTATGGTATTTGCAAATCACAGCACCCACTTCTCTGGTACCAAAATGTGTTTTAGTTTGCTAATGCTGCTGAAATGCAATACGCCATTAGTGGTTTGGCTTTTATAAAGGGAATTTATTAAGTTACAAGTTTACAGTTTGAAGGCCATAAAAATATTCAAACTAAGGCATCCATAAAAATATATCTTGACTCAAGAAAGGCTGATAGCATCCAGAACACCGGATCAGGGTGTGACCAGTGTGGCCAGGTCAGGTGGTGGGAGGGGACACTTATGTGCAGGCCCCACTGCCCTACACGTGAAGCCCACTCTTAGGGACTCTTGTCTGTGCTGGCACAAATACTACACCATTTCTAAGGTGCCTTCACATCTGGTAAGGTAAGTTCCCTCTCACTGTTTTTATTTTTATTTTTATTTTTTTTACATGGGCAGACACTGGGAGACCAACCCAGGTCTCCGGCTTGGCAGGCGTGAACTCTATCACTGAACCATCATTGCCTACCCACTGTTTATCTTTTAATAAAATGTTTTTTTATTTTTTTATGCTTTTCCTCCTCCAGATTTATGTCAACTCCCATTAAAACTCCTCTTGATACTTTCTTGAATTTTTTATTGTACCTGCATTCACATTTGGAGACAGTTTTCAGCTTGAGTCTCTCAATCCAGGGCATGTGTGTCTCCATCCATCCAGGTCTACAATGGTGTCTTTTGGAAAGTTGTCTGTTCTGTTTTGTTGTTGTTGTTGTTGTAACAGACCTGCATCCTTGTCACCTCATTCCCTGGCTTCCTTTCAGTGCCTAGTGTTAGGCATGTGTCGAGATCTAAGGGATTTCCCTGATTCCTGTGGAATTTATAGATAGAATCCCAATATACTTTACACAAATAGCAACAGTCTCAGCTCTTTCCCTTCTTTTGGTTCTCATAGCATGAGGGGTAGCAAAGTGGGCTCTGGGGTACTTTCAGTACTTTCACTCCAAAAAGTGCATGGAAGAGAATGGATGCATTAAGTCTCTTAGCCTTCAAAACAGTATTAGGAAAGGGATTTGCATAGCAATTGTTGAGTATTCTGTGAAAATGCTAGTTTTCACACAAGACATACATCAAAATGAATGGAACCAGTATGTCACTCAGTTCTCAAAACACATGCATAGACTTTTTTTCAACTAGAACTAGAGGAGATTTGTTTGACAATGCTGTTTTATACTCAAAATATGTATGGATGTGTGTGGACCTACTACATTACTCAGTTTCTGAAACAAATTATGTTAAGGCTAGGCTCAGTGTTAGGGTTAGGGTTAGGGTTAGGGTAAGGGTTAGAGTTAGGGTTGGTGTTAGGGCTAGGTTTAGGGTTGGGTTTGGGTGTAGGGTTGGGGTAAAGGTTAGGGTTGGGTTTAAAGTTGGTGTTGGGGTTGGGGTTAGGGGTAGGGTTAAGGTTGAGGTTGGGGTTGGTGTTAAGGTTAGGGTTAGGGTTACAATTAGGTTTAGGGTTAGGGCTAGGGTGATAATTTCAGTTTAAGTTAGGCTTTGGGTTGATTTTGGGACTGGGTTTGGTGGTTGGAATTTGTGCTGGTATTGGTTCTGTGGGGTTTCAGTTTGTGTTTTTGTTTGTGGTTGCATTAGTGCTTTCTTTAAGTTAAGTTTAAGGTAAGCACTCTCTGAATTATTGCAGATTTAGTATAAAATCTTATGTCAGTTAATGGAACCGATAGACTTTTCTTAGTTTTCAGAACAGGTTTAGATAATGGTTCGCATAGCTGTAGTGGAGAGGTCTGCAGAAGTGCTGTTTTTCACTGAGAAAATTGTTTGAATGTAAATGGAGCAGGTAAGTCAATGAGCTCTCAAAACACATAAACTGTTCTCATATTTTACTAGGAAACATTACATTGCAATGCTGTTTTCCATTAAAAATGCATGGAAGTGTGTGGCGATATTATTATTACTTGGTTTTTAAAACAGATTATGTCAGGGTTAGTGTTCTAGTTTGCTACCTGCCAGAATGCAATATACCAGAAATGGAATGGTTTTTAAAAAGGGGAATTTAATAAGTTGCTAGTTTACAGTTCTAAGGCCAAGAAAATGTCCCAATTAAAACAAGTCTATAGAAATGTCCAATCAAAGGCATCCAGGGAAAGATACCTTGGTTCAAGAAGGCCGATGAAGTTCAGGGTTTCTCTCTCAAGTGAGAAGGCATATGGTGAACACAGCCAGGGCTTCTCTTTCACCTGGAAGGGCACATGGTGAACAAGGCATCATCTGCTAGCTTTCTCTCCTGGCTTCCGGTTTCATGAAGCTCCCCGGGAGGCGTTTTCCTTCTTCATCTCCAAAGATCACTGGCTGGTGGGCTCTCTGCTTCATAGTGTTGCTTTCTCTGGATCCCTCATTCTCCAAAATATTTCCTCTTTTATAGGACTCTAATAAACCAATGAAGACCCACCCAAATGGGTGGAGACATGTCGTCCCTTAATCCAGCTTAACAACCACTCTTGACTAAATCACATCATCCAGGGAGATGATTAGATTACAGTATTGAATAGAGATTACTCTACTTTTATGAAATGATATTTTGATTAAAACATGGCTTTTCTAGGGGGCATACTTCCTTTCAAACCAGCACAGATAGGTAAGGGTTTAGGTAGGGGTAGCATTAGTGTTAAATTGTGGATTAGATTTCAGTTTAGTCTAGGGTTCAGATTTGGATTATGGTTAGGGTGGGATTAAGATTGGTGTGAAACTCCAGGTTGGTTTGGGTTTGTTGTTGGTTTTGAGATTGTTGTAGGTTTATGGGTAGTGTTAGTGTTAGGTTTAGTTAGGTTAGGTTAAGGATAGTGTTCTCTGAAGAAAGGAATTTCAGCCCAAAAAGTGCCCGGAAGTGAATGGATCCATGAAGTCTCTTAGCCTTCAAAACAATATTAGGGAAGGGATTTGCATAGAAATTGTTGAGTTTTCTGTGAAAATGCTAGTTTTCATGCAAGACATACATTAAAATGAACGGAGCCACTATGTCACTCAGTTCAAAAAACACATGCGCAGAATTCTTTCAATCAGAATTACATGACATTTGATTGACAATGCTGTTTCACAGTCAAAATATGTATGGACGTGTGTGACCAAGCACATTACTCAGGTTCTGAAACAAATTATGTTAAGGCTAGGCTCAGTGTTAGGGCTAGGTTTAGGGTTCGGGTTCGGGATAGGGTTGGGGTTAAGGTTAGTGTTTAGGGTTGGGTTTGGGTGTAGGGTTGGTGTAAAAGTTAGGGTTGTGTTAAGGGTTGGTGTTGGGTTTGGGATTAGGGATAGGGTTAGGTTTTTCTTAGGATCAGGGTTAGGGTTAGGTTTAGGGTTAGGGTTATGCTTAGGTTGAGGGTTTGGGTTGAAGTTAAGCTTGGGGTTGATTTCGGGACTGGTTTGGAGGTTGGAATTTGTGCTGGTATTGGTTCTTTGGGGATTTGGTTTCTGTCTGTGTTTGTGGTTGCTTTAGTGTTATGTTTAAGTTAAGTTGAAGGTGAGAGTTCTCTGAAATATTGCAGTTTTAGTAAAAAATCTTATGCCAGTTAATGCAACCAGTACAAATCTAAGTTTTCCAAACAGGATTAGGTCATGCTTAGCATAGCTGTAGTGGAGTGGTCTCCAGAAGTGCTGTTTTTCACCAACAAAATTGCTTGAAAGTGAATGGAGCAGGTAAGTCAATGAGCTCTCAAAACACATTTACAAACTGTTCTCATATTTTACTAGGAAGCGTTACATTGCTGTTTTCCATTAAAAATGCATGGCAATGTGTGGCGATATTTTTATTACTTGACTATTAAAGCAGATTATGTTAATGTTAGTGTTAGACTCAGGATTAGTTTTAGGGTTCATGTAGGGATAGCATTAGTGTTAGGTTGTGGGTTAGGGTTAGGATTTGGATTATGCTAAGGTTTGGATTAAGAGTATTGTAAAGCTTCATGCTGGTTTGGGTTTGTTGTTGATTTTGAGGTTGCTTTAGGTTTAGGGGTAGTGTTAGTGTTTGGTTTAGGTTTGGTTTAGGTTAAGGATGGTGTTCTCTGAAGAAAATATGTTTATTCCAAAAAGTTCATGGAAGTGAATGGATCCATTAAGTCTCATAACCTTCAAAACAGTTTTAGGTAAGGGATTTGCATAGCAATTGTTTAGTTTTTGGTGAAAATGCTACTTTTCACGCGAGACATACATCAAAATGAATGGAGCCAGTATGTCATTCAGTTCTCAAAACACATTCACAGACTTTTTTCAACTAGAATTAGGTGAGATTTGTTTCACAATGCTGTTTTACACTCAAAATATGTATGGACATGAGTGGACCAAGCACATTACTCAGTTTCTGAAACAAATTATGTTTAGGCTAGTCTCAGTGTTCAGGTTAGTGCTAGGGTTAGGGTTGGGGTTACAGTTGAGGCTAGGGTTAGGGTTAGGGTTATGTTTAGGGTTAGGGTTAGCATGAGGGTTTGTGTGGAATTTAGGCTTGGGTTTGATTTTGGGACTGGGTTTGGAGGTTGGGATTTCTGCTGATATTGGTTCTTTGGAGTTTTGGGTTGTGTTTGTGTTTGTGATTGTGTTAGTGTTATGTTTAAGTTAAATGTAAGGTGAGGGTTCTTTGAAATATTGCAGTTTTAGTAAAAAATCTTATGCCAGTTTATGTACAGTACAAATCTAACTTTTCCAATCCAGATTAGGTCATGTTTCACATAGCCGTAGTGGAGTGCTCGGCAGAAGTGCTGTTTTTCACCCACACAATTGCTTGAAAGTGAATGAAGCAGGTAAGTCAATGTGCTCTCAAAACGCATTTGCAAACTGTTTTCATATTTTACTAGGAAACGTTACTTTGCAATGCTGTTTTCCATTAAAAATGCATGTAAACTTGCAGCGATATTATTATTACTTGGTTGTTGAAACAGATTACGTTAATGTTAGTGTTGGGCCCAGGGTTAGGTTTAGGGTTCATGTAGGGATAGCATTAGTGTTAGGTTGTAGGTTAGAGTCAAGCTTAGGCTACACTTCATATTTGGAATATGCTTAAGGTGGGATTATGATTGCTTTGAAGCTTTGGTTTGGTTTGGGTTTGTTGTTTGTTTTGAGGTTTTTGTAGGTTTATTGGTAGTGTTAGTGTTAAGTTTAGGTTTAGTTTAGGTTAAGGGTAGTGTTCTCGGAGGAAAGCACTTTCATTCCAAAAGTGCATGGGAGTGAATGGATCCATTAAGTCTTGTAGACTTCAAAACAGTATTAGGTAAGGTATTTGCATAACAATTGTTGAGTTTTCTGTGTAAATGCTAGTTTTCACGCAAGACAAACATCAAAATGCATGATGAAAGTATGTCACTCAGTTCTCAAACACATGAACAGACTTTTTTCAACTAGAATTAGGTGAGAGTTGTTTGATAATGCTGTTTTACACTCAAAATATGTATGGACATGAATGGATCAAGCATATTACTCAGTTTCTGAGACAAATTATGTCAAGGTTAGACTCAGTGTTATGGTTAGGGCTAGGGTTATGGTTGAGGTTAGGGTTGGGGTTTGGGTTAGGTTTAGGGTTGGATTTAGGTGTAGGGTTGGGTTTAGTGTTGGTGTTGGGGCTGTGGTTAGCATTAGGGTTAGGGTTGCGTTTATGGATGGGGCAAATTTTAATGTTAGGCTTAGGTTTAGGTTTAGTTTTAGGGTTAGGGTAGGGGTTTGGGTTGAAGTTAGGCTTGGGGTTGATCTTCAGACTGGTTTCGTAGTTGGGATTTGTACTGGTTTTGGTTCTTTGGGGTTTCGATTTGTGCTTGTGTTTGTGGTTGTGTTAGTGTTATGTTTAAGTTAAGTTTAAGGTGAGGGTTCCCTGAATTATTGCAGTTTTAGTAAAAAATCTTATGCCAATTAATGCAACCAGTACAATTCTATCTTTTCAAAACAGGTTTAAGTCATGATTCACATAGCTGCTGTAGATTGCCTACAGAAGTGCTGTTTCTCGCCGACAAAATTGCTTGAAAGTGAATAGAGCTGGTAAGTCAATGAGCTCTCAAAACACATATACAAAGTTGTACTCATATTTTACTAGGAAACAGTACATTGCAATGCTGCTTTCCATTAAAAATGCATGGAAATGTGTGGTGATATTATTATCAGACAGTTTTTGAAATGGATTATGTTAATGTCATTGTTAAGCTCAGGGTAAGATTTAGGGCTCATGTAGGGGTAGCATTAGTGTTAGGTTGTGGGTTAGTGTTAGGCTTAGGCTTGTTTAGGTTTTGGATTATGCCCTACATGGGATTAAGATTGGTGTGAAGCTTTGGTCTGGATTGGATTTGTTGTTGGTTTTGAGGTTTTTGTGTGTTTAGGTGTAGTGTTAGGGTTAAGTTTAGGTTAAGTTTAGCTTAAGGATAGTGTTCTCTGAAGAAAGTTATTTCAGTCCAAAAAGTGCTTGGAAGTGAATGGATCCATTAAGTTTCTTAGCCTTCAAATCTTTATTAGGTAAGGGATTTGCATAGCAATTGTTGAGTTTTCTGTGAAAACTTCACCAAGACATACATCAAAATGAATGGAGCCACTATTTCACTCAGTTCTCAAAACACATGCACATCCTTTTTTCAACTAGAATTAGGTGAGATTTGTTCGACAATGCTGTTTTCCATTAAAAATGCATGGAAATGTGTGGTGATATTATTATTACTCATTTTTGAAACAGATTATATTAGTGTTAGTGTAAGGCTCTGGGTTAGGTTTAGGATTCACGTAGGGATAACGTTAGTGGTCAGTTGTGGGTTAGAGTTAGGCTGAGGCTAGGGTTAGGATTTGGAATACGCTTAGGGTGGGGTCAAGATTGCTGTGAAGCTTCATGTTTGGGTTTGTTGTTGGCATTGAGGTTGTTGTAGGTTTAGGGGTAGTGTTAGTGTTAGGTTTAGGTTAGGTTTAGTTTAAGGATAGAGTTTTCTGAAGAAAGTACTTTCAGTCCAAAAATTACTTGGAAGGGAATGAATCCATCAAGTCTCTTAGCCTTCAAAGCAGTATTAGGTAAGGGTTTTGCATAGCAATTGTTGAGTTTTCTGTCAAAATGCTAGTTTTCATGCAAGACATACAGCAAAATGAATGGAGCCATTATTTCAATCAGTTCTCAAAACACATGCACAGACGTTTTTCAACAAGAATTAGGCAATATTTGTTTGACATTGCTATTTTGTGCTCAAAATATTTATAGACGTGTGTGCACCAAGCACATTACTCAGTGTCTGAAACAAATTATGTTTAGGCTAGGCTCAGTATTAGTGTTAGGGTTAGGGTTAGGGTTAGGGTTAGGGTTAGGGTTAGGGTTAGGGTTAGGGTTAGGGTTAGGGTTAGGGTTAGGGTTAGGGTTAGGGTTGGAGTTAAAGTTAGGTTTAGTGTTGGGTTTGTGTGTAGGGGTCGTGTAAAGTTGATTGTTGGGTTTAGGGTTAGTGTTGGGTTGGGGATAGGGTTAGGGTTAGGGTGGGATTCCAGTTGGGGCTAGAGTTAGAGTTAGGGTTAGGGTTAGGGTTAGGGTTAGGGTTAGGGTTAGAGTGAGGGTTTGAGTTGAAGTTAGGCTTGGCTTTGATTTTTGGACAGGGTTTGAAGGTTGGGATTTGTGCTGGTATTGGTTCTATGGGGTTTCGCTTTGTGTTTGTTGTTGCATTAGTGTTATGTTTTCGTTAAGTTTAAGGTGAGGGTTCTCTGAAATAATGCAGTATTAGTAAACAATCTTATGCAAGTTAATGGAACCAGCACACTTCTAAGTTTTCAAAACAGGGTTAGGTAATGGTTCGCATAGCTCTAGTGGAGTGCTCTGCAGAAGTGCCGCTTTTCACCAACAAAACTGCTTGAAAGTAATGGAACAGGTAAGTCAATGAGCTCTCAAAACACATTTACATACTGTTCTCATATTTTACTGGGAAACATTACATTGCAAAGATTTTTTTCACTAAAAATGCATGGAAATGTGTGGCAATATTACTATTACTCGTTTTTGAAACAGATTATGTTAATGTTAGTGTTTGGCTCAGGGTTAGGTTTAGGGTTCATGTAAGGATTGCGTTAGTGTTAGGCTGTGGGTTAGAGTTAGGCTTAGGCTAGGGTTAGAATTTTGATTATGCTTACGGTGGGATTAAGACTGGTGTGAACTTTACAGATATTTGGGTTTGTTTCTGGTTTTGAGGTTGATGTAGGTTTAGGAGTAGTTTTAGTGTTAGGTTTAGGTTAAGGATAGTGTTCTCCAAAGAAATTATTTTCAGTCCAAAAAGTGCATGGAAGTGAATGGATCCATTAAGTCTCTTGGCCTTCATAACAGTATTAGCTAAGGGATTTGCATAGCAATTGTTGGGTTTTCTGTGAAAATGCTAGTTTTCACGCAAGTCATACATCAAAATGAATGGAGTCAGTATGTCACTCACTTCTCAAAACACATGTAGAGACTTTTTTCAAATACATTTAGGTGAGATTTGTTTGACAATGGTGTTTCATGCTCAAAATATGTATGGACGTGTGTAGACCAAGCACATTACTCGTATTCAGAAACTAATTATGTTAATGCAAGGCTCAGTGTTAGGGTTAGTGTTAGGGTAAGGGTTAGGGCTAGGTTCAGGGTTTGGATTAGGTGTAGGGTTGGTTTTGGATGTAGGGTTTGTGTAATGGTTAGGGTTCAGGTTTAGGGTTGGTGTTGGCATTGGGGTTATGGTTAGGGTGAGGGTTGGTGTTAGGATTGGGGTTAGGGTTAGAGTTAGGTTTAGGTTAGGTTTAGGGTTAGGGTTAGGGTGAGGGTTTGGGTTGAAGTTAGCTTGGGTTTGATTTGGGAACTGGGTTTCGAGGTTGGGATTTGTGCTGGTATTGGTTCTTTGGGGTTTTGGTTTGTGTTTCTGTTTGTGTTTGTGGGTGTATTAGTGTTATGTTTAAGTTAAGTTTAAGGTGAGGGTTCTCTGAAGTATTGCAGTTTCAGTAAAAAATCTTATGCCAGTTAATGGAACCAGTACAATTCTAAGTTTTCAAAACAGGTTTGGGTAATGGTTCACATAGCTATAATGGAGTGCTCTGCAGAAGTGCTCTTTTTCACCGACAAAATTGCATGAAAGTGAATGGAACAGGTAAGTCAATGAGCTCTGAAAACACACTTACAAACTGTTCTCATAATTTACTAGGAAACATTACAATCCAATGCTGTGCTCCATTAAAAATGCATGGAAAGGTGTGGCGATATTATTATTACTCTGTTTTTGAAACAGATTATGTTAATGTTAGTTTTAGGCTCAAGGTTAGGTTTAAGTTTCATGTAGGGACAGCATTAGTGTTAGGTTGTGGGTTAGAGTTGGGTTAGACTAAGGTTAGGATTTGGAATATGCTTAGAGTAGGGTTAGGATTGGTGTGAATCTTCGTGTTGGTTTGGGTTTGTTTTTGGTTTTTTTGGTTGTTGTGGGTTTAGGGGTAGTGTTAGTTTTAGGTTTAGGTTAGGTTTAGGCTAGGGGTAGTATTCTCTGAAGAAAGTATTCTCTGTCCAAGCAGTGCATGGAAGTGGATTGATCCATTAAGTATCAAGGCATTCAAAACAGTATTAGGTATGAGATTTCCATAGCAATTGTTGAGTTTTCTGCAAAAATGCCATTTTTCATGCAAGACATACATCATAATGAATGGAGCCAGTATGTCACTCATTTCTCAAAACACATGCACATACTTTTTTCAACTAGAATTAGGTGAGATTTTTTTGACAATGCTGTTTTACCCTCAAAATATATGTGGATGTGTGTTGGCCAGTTACATTACTCAGTTTCTGAAACAAATTATGTTAATGTTAGGTTGTCTGTTCGGATTATTCTTATGGTTAGGGCTAGGTTTAGGTTTCACGTTAGGGTTAGGTTTAGGGTTGGGTTTTTGTGTAGGGTTGGTGTAAAGGTTAGGTTTGGGTTTAGTGTTGGGGTTGGGGTTGGGGTTAAGGTTAGAGATAGGGTTTGGGTTAGGGATGGGGAAGAGGTTAAGGTTAGGTTTAGGGTTGAGGGTAGGGTTGGGGTTAGGGTTGGTGTTAGGGTTTGGTTTAGAGTTGGGTTTGGTTGTTGGGTTGGTGTAAAGGTTTGATTTGGGTTTAGGGATGGTATTGAGTTTATGGTTAGGTTTAAGGTTAGGGTTGGGTTAGGGTTGGGGCTAGTGTTAGGGTTAGGATTAGGGATAGGTTTAGGGTTGTGGTTGGGTGTAGGGTTGATATAAAGGTTAGGGTGGTTTTAGGGTTGGAGTTGTTGCTGGCATTAGGTTTAGAGTTGGGGTTAGAGGTGGGACTAGGTTTAGGGTTAGGGTTAGGGTAGGGTTAGTTTTAGGGTTAGGGTGCGGGTTAGGGCTAGATTTAGAGTTGTGGTTGGGTGTAGGTTTGGTATGAAGGTTAGGATTGGGTTTAGGTTTGGTGTTGGGGTTGGAGTTAGGGTTAGTGTTAAGTTTGGGGTTAGGTTTGGGGCTAGGGTTAAGGGAAGGGATGTGATTATGTTTAGGGTTCAGATTAGGGTGAGGGTTTGGGTTGAAGTTAGGCTTGGGATTCATTTTGCAAGTGGATTTGTATTCTGGGATTTGTGCCGGTATTCTTTGGGGTTTCAGTTTCTGTTTGTGCTTTTGGTTGCATTAGTGTTATGTTTAAGTTAAGTTTAAGGTGAGGGTTCTCTGAAATATTGCAGTTTTAGTAAAAACTCTTTGCCATTTAATGAAGCCAGGACCATTCTAAGTTTTCAAAAAGGTTGGAATAACATTAGAGTTTCATTGTGTGTTAGAGTTTGGTATAGGTTAGGATTAGGATTGGGATTCTGTTTAGGGTGGGATTAAGATTGGTGTGAAACTTTAGGTAGGTTTGCATTTGTGGTTGGTTTTGAGGTTGTTGTAGGTTTAGGTGTAGTACTAGTGTTTGGTTTACGTTAGGTTTAGGTTAAGGATAGTGTTCTCTGAAGAAAGTTCTGTCAGTCCAAAAACTGCATGGAAGTGAATGGATCCAATAAGTCCCTTAGCCTTCCAAATAGTATTATGTAAGGGATTTGCACAGCAATTGTTGAGTTTTCTGTGAAAATGCTAGTTTTCATGCAAGACGTACATCAGAATGAATGGAGACAGTATGTCACTCAGTTCTCAAAACCCATTCACAGATTTTTTTTCAGCTAGAATTAGGTGAGATTTGTTGGACAATGCTGTTTTACACTAAAAATATGTATGGACATGTGGGGACCAAGGACATTACTCAGTTTCTGCAAAAAATTATGTTAAGCCTAGGCTCAGTTTTAGGGTTAGGGTTAAGGTTAGGGTTAGGTTTAGGGATGGGGTTAGGGTTAGGTTTAGGGTTGTGGTTCTTTGTAGGGTTGGTATAAAGATGAGGGCCGAGTTTGGGGTTGGGGTTGGGGTTGGGGTTAGGGTTAGGGCTGGGGTTGGGGTTAGGGTTAGGGCTGGGGTTAGGGGTAGGGCTGGGGTTAGGGGTAGGGCTAGGTTTAGGGTTAGGGTTAGGGTTAGGGTTAGTGTTGGGTTTAAAGTTGTGGTTGGGTGTAGGTTTGGTATAAAGGTTAGGGTTGGGGTTGGGGTAAGGGTTAAGGTTAGGGCTGGGGTTAGGGCTGAGGCTAAGGTTAGGGTTACAGATATGGTTAGGTTTGGGGTTAGGGTTAGGGTGGAGGTTTGGGTTGAAGTTAAGCTTTGTGTTCATTTTGGAACTGGGTTTGGAGGTTGGGATTTGTGCTGATATTGGTTCTTTGGGGTTTCGGTTTGTGTTTGTGATTGTGCTTGCATTAGTGTTATGTTTAAGTTAAGTTTAAGGTTAGTGTTCTCTGAAATATTGCAGTTTTAGTAAAAAAAATCTTATGCCAGTTAATGGAACCAGTACAATTCTAAGTTTTCAAAACAGGTTTAAGTAAAGGTTGGCATACATGTAGTTGAGTGCTCTGCAGAAAGGCTGTTTTTCACCAACAAAATTGTTTGAAAGTGAATGAAGCTTGTAAGTCAATGAGCTCTCAAAACACATTTACAAACTTTACTCATATTTTATTAGGAAACATTATTTTGCAATGCTCTTTTCCATTAAAAATGCACGGAAATGTGTGGAAATATTATTACTCAGTTTTTGAAACAGATTATGTTAATGTTAGTGTTAGGCTCTGGGTTGTGTTTAGTGTTAATGTAGGAATAGCATTAGTGTTAGGTTGTGGCTTAGAGTTAGGCTTAGGTTAGGGTTAGGATTTGGTATATGCTTAGGGTGGGATAAAGATTGGTGTGAAGCTTTGGGTTGGTTTGGGTTTGTTGTTGGTTTTGAGGTTGTTGTAGGTTTAAGGGTAGTGTTAGTGTTAGGTTTAGGTTAGGTTTAGGTTAAGGGTAGTATTCTGTGGAGAAAGGGCTTTAAGTCCAAAACTACATGATAGTGAATGGATCAGTTAAGCCTCTTAGCTTTCAAAAGAGTATTAGGTAAGGGATTTGAATAGCGATTGTTGAGTTTTCTGTGAAAATGCTAGTTTTACCACAGGACATATCTCAAAATGAATGGAGCCAATATGTCACTAAGTTCTCAAAACCAATTCACAGACTTTTCTCAGTAAGAATTAGGTGAGATTTGTTGGAAAATGCTGTTTTACACTAAAAATATGTATGTACATGTGTGGACCAACTACATTACGCAGTTTCTGAAATAAATTATGTTCAGGATAGGCTCAGTGTAAGGGTTAGGGTTAGGGTTAGCATTAAGGTTAGGGTTGGGGTTAAGCTTAGGATTAGGGTTGCAGATTGGTGTAGGGTTGGTATAAAGGTTAGAGTGGGGTTTAGGTTTGGTGTTGAGGTTGAGGTTAGGGTTGGGGTTACGGGTGGGGCTAAGGTTAGGGTTGCAGTTAGGGCTGGGGTTAGGGTTAGGTATAAAGTTGCGGTTGGGTGTAGGTTTGGTATAAAGGTAAGGGTTGGGTTTAGGGTTGGTGTGGGGGTTGGGGTTAGGGTTAGGGTTAGGGTTAGTGTTGAGGTTAGGATTGGTCCTAGGATTATGGTTAGAGATATGGCTTAGTTTAGGGTTAAGGTTAGTGTGAGGCTTTGAGTTGAAGTTAGGCTAGGGGTTCATTTTGAAAGTGGGTTTGGAGGTTGGAATTTGTGCTGGTATTGGTTCTCTGGGGTTTTGGTTTCTGTTTGTGTTTGTGGTTGTACTAGTTTTATGTTTAATTTAAGTTTAAGGTGAGGGTTCTCTGAAATATTGCTGTTTTAGTAAAAAATCTTACACCAGTTAATGGAACCAGGACCATCCTAAGTTTTCAAAACAGGTTTAGGTAATGGTTCACATAGTTGTAGTTGAGTGCTGTGCAGAAATGCTGTTTTCACTGACAAAATGCCTTGAAAGTGAATGGAGCTGATAAGTCAATGAGCTCTCAAAACACATTTACAAACTGTTCTCATATTTTACAACCAAACATTATTTGCAATGCTGTTTTCCATTAAAAATACATGAAAATGTGTGGAGATATTATTATTACTAGGTTTTTGAAACAGATTATGTCAATGTTAGTATTAGACTCAGGATTATGTTTAGTGTTAATGTAGGGATAGCTTTAGTGTTAGGTTGTGGCTTAGAGTTAAGCTTAGGCTATGGTTAGGATTTGTGTTATGCTTAGGGTGGGATTAAGATTGGTGTGAAGCTTTGGGTTGGTTTGGGTTTGTTGTTGGTTTTGAGGTTATTGTAGTTTTAAGGGTAGTGTTAGTGTTAGGTTTAGGTTAGGTTTACGTTAAGGATAGTGTTCTCTGAAGAAAGGACTTTCAGTCCAAAAAGTGCATGCAAGTGAATGGATCCATTAAGTCTCTTACTTTCAAAATCGTATTAGGGAAGGGATTTGCATAGCAATTCTTGAGTTTTCTGTGAAAATGCTAGTTTACACGCAAGACATACATCAAAATGAATTGAGCCAGTTAGTCACTCAGCTCTCAAAACCCATTAACAGATTTTTTTCAGCTAGAATTAGATAAGATTTGTTGGACAATGACATTTTATGCTAAAA
Organism: Myrmecophaga tridactyla; assembly: GCA_004026745.1. Lineage (NCBI taxonomy): Eukaryota > Metazoa > Chordata > Mammalia > Pilosa > Myrmecophagidae > Myrmecophaga > Myrmecophaga tridactyla. The sequence goes on from PVIY010017110.1 coordinate 37,880, forward strand.
ATATGTATGGATGTGTGTGGACCAAATACATTACTCAGTCTCTGAAACAAATTATTTTAAGGCTAGGCTTAGTGTTAGGGTTAGTGTTAGGGTTGGGGTTAGTGTTAGGGTTAGGGTTAGGGTTAGGGTTGGGGTTTGGGTTAGGCTTAGGGTTGTGTTTAGGTTTAGGGTTGGTATAAAAGTTAGGGTAGGGTTTAGAGATGGTGTTGAGATTGGGGTTAGGGTTAGGATTGGTGTTAGCGGTGGGGCTAGGGTTAGGGTTTGGGATTGGGTTAGTGTTGGGTTTAGGGTTATGTTTAGAGTTGTGGTTGGGTGTAAGATTGGTATAAAGGGTAGTGTTGGGCTTAGGGTTGCTGTTGGGGTTGGGGTTGGGGTTAGGGTTAGGGTAGGGTTTAGGGTTGGGGCTAGGGCTTTTGGTTAGGGATATGGTTAGGTTTAGGGTTAGGTTTAAGGTGAGGGTTTCGGGTGAAGTTAAGTTTGGGGTTCATTTTGGAACTGGGTTTAGAGGTTGTGATTTGTGCTGGTATTGCTTCTTTGGGGGTTTGGTTTATGTTTGTGTTTGTGGTTGCATTAGTGTTATGTTTAAGTTAAGCTTAAGGTGAGAGTTCACTGAAATATTGCAGTTTTAGTAAAAACTCTTATGCCAGGTGTATTAGTTCGGGTTTTCTGGAGAAATAGAATCAACAGGGAACACTCGCAAATATAAAATTTATAAAAGTGTCTCATGCGACCACAGGAACGCAGAGTTCAAAATCCGCAGGACCAGTCTGTGAAGTCAGTGATTCCAAAGGAGGATTTGGACAAACCCCACAGGAGAGGCTCACCAGCTAAAACAGGAAGGGCCTTTCTCTTCTGAATCCTCCTTAAAAAGCTTCCAGTGATTAGATTAAGCATCACTCATTGCAGAAGGCACTCCCCTTTGGCTGATTACAAATGGAATCAGCTGTGGATGCAGCTGACGTGATCACTATCCAATTCTATGAAATGTCCTCATTGCAATAGACAGGCCAATAATTGCCCAACCAGACAAACAGGTACCACAACTTGGCCAAGTTGACACCTGAACCTGACCATGACAGTCCACCCCTTGTCAACTTGGCAGCTATATATATCACCTTAAACCATACCCAATTTTCAAATAAAAACGATGAAACCAACATTTTTTCTTTTACCTAACAATACTCAACTGTCCTCCATATAACTGGAAACACACTAAATCTCTCCAGAATAGGGCACAAAACCTTGGGCAACATTTATTCTCAAACTTGATATCTTACAACTTAAATAGTATAATATGAACAAAATAACATTACAGTCCTCGTTTCTGTAACTGATCGCGTGGTCAAAGTTCATATTTATCATTGCCTTCTTCCACTATCCTTTCCATATTCCCTTTACCCTCAACAAGTACTTCAGCTGACCGTGGTTCTTTGCCTGAAGGGGTCACCCAAACCCTCATTCCTGAAGTTTCAGAGCCATTGGTAGCCCTGCCTGGACTGGGTTGTTGCAGTTTTTCATTGACTTTAATCACCGGGCATGGTAGTACTAAAAGATGCCCTAGGGGATCTCCTATATTCCAAGAAAACTCTTCTTTACCTCCATTAGGTAGTTGCAGTCCTACTTCCCCCTGATAGTCAGGGTCAAACACCCCAGGCAATAATGTAATCACCTTCTTCGTTTATTGATCCAGTGGATAAATAGCCCAAAGTGACCAGGTGGAAGTCTTAAATTCCAGTTCAATGGAATCATTGTTGTTTCTCCTGGTGGAAACACTCCCTATTTTGGAACTAAAACCTGTAGACCAGTAGAGCTCATGGTGGCAGGGACAGGAAGGAAAAGATTTCCTAGTGGATCACTAAGGGTAATAGTGAGTGGTACCACTCCCATTTCGACCCCTTGGTTCCTGGACCCATGGATCCTGGCTATGGGAGAAACAGCACCATACAGCAGACGCTGATTCAGAGCATATATAGCTTCCTGGAGAACATTACCCCAGGCTTTCAAGGTACTGCCATCTAGTTGGCACCATAGTTGAGTTTTCAAAAGGCCATTCCATCATTCTACCAAGCTAGCTGCTTCTGGATGATGGGGAACATGGTAAGACCAGAGAATTCCATGAGCATGTGCCCATTACTGCACTTCATTTGCTGTGAAGTGTGTTCCTTGATCAGAAGCAATGCTATATGGAATACCATAATGATGGATAGGGCACTCTATAAGCCAACGGATGGTAGTTTTGGCAGAAGCATTGCATGCAGGGAAAATAAACCCATATCCAGAGTATGTGTCTATTCCAATTAGAACAAATTGATGCCCCTTCCATGAATAGTGTGGTCCAATGTAATCAGCCTGCCACCATGTAGCTGGCTGGTCACCTCAGGGAATGGTGCCATATCGGGGGCTGAGTGTAGGGCACTCAGCAGTGGCTGTAGCTAAGTCAGCCTTGGTGAGTGGAAGTTCATGTTGCTGAGCCAATGCATAACCTCCATCCCTACCACCATGACCACTTTGTTCATGAGCCCATTGGGCAATGACAGGAGTTACTGGGGAAAGAGGCTGACTGGTATCCACAGAACGGGTCATCTTATCCACTTGATTATTAAAACCTTTCTCTGCTGAAGTCACCCTCTGGTATGCATTCACATGGGACACAAATCTGTTCGTGTTTTCAGTCCACTCAGAAAGGTCTATCCACATACTTCTTCCCCAGACCTCTTTGTCACCAATTTTCCAATTATGGTCTTTCCACATCCCTGACCATCCAGCCAAACCATTAGCAACAGCCCATGAATCAGTATACAAACACACCTCTGACCAGTTTTCCTCCCAAGCAAAATGAACAACCAGGTGCACTGCTCGAAGTTCTGCCCACTGGGAGAATTTCCCCTCACTACTGTCTTTCGAGGACACCCAGAAAGAGTTTGTGATGCTGCAGCTGTCCACTTTCTGGTGGTACCTGCATATCGTGCTGAACCATCTGTAAACCAGGCCCGAGTTTTCTCTTCCTCAGTCAATTCATTGTAAGGAACTCCCCAAGAGGCCATAGCTCTGGTCTGGGAAAGAGAAGGTAATGTGGCAGGAGTGGAGACCATGGGCATTTGGGCCACTTCCTCGTGTAACTTACTTGTTCCTTCAGGACCTGCTCTGGCTCTATGTCGTATATACAATTTCCATTTTACAATAGAGTGCTGCTGTGCATGCCCAACTTTATGGCTTGGTGCATCAGACAACACCCAGCTTATGATTGGCAATGAAGGTCTTATGGTAACTTGGTGGCCTATGCTTAGCATTCAGTCTCTACTAAGTCACAGTAACAGGCCAAAACCTGTTTCTCAAAAGGAGAGTAATTATCTACAGCAGATGGTAAAGCTTTGCTCCAAAATCCTAAGGGTCTTCATTGTGATTTTCCTATAGGGGCCTGCGAAAAGCTCCTGACAGCATCTTTATTTACCACTGACACTTCCAGCACCATTGAATGTGCTGAATCATATGGCCCAAGTGGTAGAGAAGCTTGCACAGCAGCCTGAACCTGTCGCAGAGCTTCCTCTTGTTCAGGTTCCCATTCAAAATTAGCAGCTTCTCTGGTCACTTAATAAATGGGCCGGAGTAGCACACCCAAATGAGGAATATGTTGTCGCCAAAATCCAAAAAGACCAACTAGGTATTGTGCCTCTTTTTTGGTCATAGGATGGGCCAGATGCAGCAACTTCTTCACCTTAGAAGGGATATATTGACATGCCCCACACCACTGGACACCTAGAAGTTTCACTGAGGTGGAAGGCCCCTGTATTTTTGTTGGATTTATCTCCCATCCTCTGACACGCAAATGCCTTACCAGTAAATCTAGAGTAGTTGCTACTTCTTGCTCACTAGGTCTAATCAACATAATATCATCAATATAATGGACCAAGGTGATGTCTTATGGGAGGGAGAAATGATCAAGGTCTCTGCGGACAAGATTATGACACAGGGCTGGAGAGTTGATATACCCCTGAGGTAGGACAGTGAAAGTATATTGCTGACCTTGCCAGCTGAAAGCAAACTGTTTCTGGTGGTCCTTACTAATAGCTATTGAGAAAAAAGCATTTGCCAGATCAATAGCTGCATACCAGGTACCAGGGGATGTATTGATTTGCTCAACCAATGATACCACATCTGGAACAGCAGCTGCAATTGAAATTACCACCTGGTTGAGCTTACAATAATCCACTGTCATCCTCCAAGACTGATGTGTTTTCTGTACAGGCCAAATAAGAGAGTTGAATGGGGATGTGGTGGGAATCATCATCCTTGCATCCTTCAAGTCCTTAAGGGTGACAGTAATCTCTGCAATCCCTCCAGGAATCCAGTATTCCTTCTGATTTTCTATTTTGCTTGGTAGAGGAAGTTCTAGTGGCTTCCACTTGGTCTTTCCCACCATAATAGCCCTCACTGCATGAGTTAGAGAGCCAATGTGGGTATTCTGCCAGTTACTCAGTATGTCTATACCAATTATACATTCTGGAACTGGGGAAATAACTACAGGATGGGTCCGGGGACCCACTGGACTCACTGTGAGATGGATCAGAGCTAAACTCCATTAATCACCTGGCCTCCATAAGCCCCCACTCTGACTGGTGGGCCAGAGTGACGTTTTGAGTCCCTTGAATTTATGTCACTTCTGAACCAGTGTCTAAAAATCTCCAAAATATCTGATCATTTCCTTTTCCCCAATGCACAGTTACCCTGGTAAAAGGCCATCGGTCTCCTTGGGAAAGGCTTGGGGGAAGATTAACAGTATAAATTTGTGGCAGTGTAACATGGTTTCCCCCAAAGGGACCTGGCCTCCCCTTCATTCAAGGGGCTCTGGGTCTGTAAACTGTTTCAAGTCTGGAAATTGATTAAGGGGCCATGACTCTGTGTTTTTGTAATTCAGGTTAGACTTCTGTTCACTTGACCTAGAACTCTTGTTTATACAGCTCAAAGAACAATTTAGTAGGCTGCCCTTCTATTGTATTTCTAGGTACCCGATGATTTACTAGCCAATACTACAAATCTCTGCGAGTCATAAAATTTTGATGCCTGCTTTGAGTTTGCTGTCTATTATAATAACCACATCAACCCTGCCTTTGGCGATTAAGTGCTGCCATCTGGCTTCTGCCAACTCGTGATCCCATAATCCCCATTGTGTTTAAGGATTCCAGCTCAGTGACAGCAGTTCCTAAAGTAATATCTGACCTACAGAGACATGCACCCACAAAGCTCTTTAGGAATGATGGTGCTAGTCTCACAATTTGATTTCTCACTGTTCTGGTCAAAGGTGCATCCTCTGAACATTCCTGGGGTATAAGAGAAGGCTTTGCATGATGAATCCACTCTAATGTTCGAATCGCTCTAAGCCTCTGGGTCCCCTCATCTACATTATACCAGGGCAGTTCTGGCATTTCAACCTCAGGTAATGTTGGCCACCTTTTGATAGATGTTTCAACTAACCATCCAAACAAGCTGTTAATACCTTTTCTAACCCCTTGAGCTATAACACTGAATGCAGAATCTCTGCTTAGTGGGCCCATATCAATAAATTCAGCCTGATCCATCCTTGTATTCCTCCCACCATTATCCCACACCCTTAAAATCCATTGCCACACATATTCCCCTTATTTATGTCTATATAAATTGGAAAACTCACACAGCTCTTTTGGAGTATAATGTATCTCCTCATGTGTGATATTTTGTACCTCATCTTTAGAGGCCTGTTGGAACTCTAGTCTAGTTATAGGTCTGGAAGAAATGAGGGGTGGTGGGGGTGAGTCATGAAAAGAATTAGAAATCTTCCAAGCCATTTGCTTCAGGGCATTCATTTGCAGTTTATTCTAGTGAAACAGGATTCATCACTCTAGGGTTAGTCTCTTCAGGAGGAGGTTGGGTGGCCAACTTTTCAAGGCAGGCTGGAGGTGGGGCGGTTATGTCCTTAGGGAAAACTATTACAGGGTTATCTAGAGAAGACTCAGTATGATCTAGGGTTTTGACCTCACCCCTGACATCATTATCAATCCATATGTCACCATCCCATTTTTCAGGGTCCCACTCCTTTCCAATCAATGCCCTCACTTTAACGGCCAACACCATGCAAGACTGAGATTTCAGTTTATATTGTAAAGTTGCTACTCTAACAATAAAATTCTGAGTCTGATTTTCAGAGATCTCAAGTCTATGGCTACAGGAAATAAGATTTTCCCTCAGGATACTCATAGGCACGTCTACATCTGTCAGACAGTGCTTAAGCTGCTTGTTTGAAGCCTTAAGCCCATCCCTTTCACTCCTTAATGTAGCCAGTGTATCTAACAACAACAAACCAATATCTCTATACCTCTTATTTCTACAAAACTCTGTAAAGGTGTCAAAAACATTTTCCCCAAGAGCCTGGCTTTGTACAAGTGAAGCATTAGGAGAATCGAATGGTGATATTTTGACTATCTCTTTTGCCAACTCACTCTATGGAGTGGGAGTGTCATTCTGATTATGGGAATCAGAGTCCTTAGTGTCTTTGAGTCCAGTCAGAGTAGAAAACAATTCATAAAAACCCATTATTAAGATTCTGTTTCTAAAGAACCACTCCTGGTATCAAGATGTATTAGTTAGGGTTCTCTGGAGAAACAGAATCAACAGGGAACACTCAGAAATATAAAGTTTATCACATCACCACAGGAACGCAGAGTCCAAAATCTGCAGGGCAGACTGTGAAGCTGATGATTCCAATGGAGGGTCTGGGTGAACTCCGCAGGAGAATCTCACCAGCCAAAACAGGAAGGGCCTGTCTCTTCTGAATCCTCCTTAAAAGGCTCCCCATGATTAGATTAAGCATCACTCATTGCAGATGACATTCCCCTATGGCTGATTACAAAGGGAATCAGCTGTGGATGCAGCTGACATGATCATGATCCAGTTCTTTGAAATGTCCTCATTGCAACAGACAGGCCAGCACTTGCTCAACCAGGCAAACAGATACCACAACTTGACCAAGTTGACACATGAACCTGACCATGACATCAAGTAATGGAACCAGGACCATACTAAGTTTTCAGAACAGCTTTAGGTAATGTTTTGCATAGCTGTAGTTGAGTGCTCTGCAGAAATGCTGTTTTTCACTGACAAAATGACTTGAAAGTGAATGGAGCTGGTAAGTCAATGAGCTCTCAAAACACATTTACAAACTGTTTTCATATATTACTAGGAAATATTACTTTGCAATGCTGTTTTCCATTAAAAACACACGGAAATGTGTGGAGATATTATTATTACTCGGTTTCTCAGACAGATTCTGTTAATATTAGTATTAGGGTCAGGGTTATGTTTAGTGGTAATGTAGGGATAGCATTAGTGTTAGGCTGTGGTTTACAGTCAGACTTAGGCAAGGGTTAGGATTTGGTTTATTCTTAGTGTGGGATTAAGATTGGTGTGAAGCTTTGTGTTGACTTGGGTTTCTTGTTGGTTTTGAGGTTGTTGTAGGTTTGGGTCTTGTGTTAGTGTTAGGTTTAGGTTCAGTTTAGGTTAGGGATACTGTTTTCTGAAGAAAGTACTTTCAGTCCAAAAAGTGCATGGAAGTGAATGGATCCATTAAATCTCTTAGCTTTCCAAACAGAATTAGGTATGGGATTTGCATAGTAATTGTTATGTTTTCTGTGAAAATGGTAGTTTTCATGCAAAACATCCATCCAAATGAATGGAGCCAGTATGTCACTCAGTTCTCAAAACCCATTCACAGACTTTTTTCAGTTAGAATTAGGTGAGATTTGTTAAACAATGCTGTTTTATGCAAAAAAAAAAATGTATGGATGTGTGTGGACCAAGAACATTACTCAATATCTGAAACAAATTATGTTTCAGGATTAGGATTAGGGTTACTGTTAGGTTTAGGGTTGAGTTTAGGGTTAGTTTTAGGGTTACGGTTGGGTGTAGGGTTGGTATAAAGTTTAGGGTAAGATTTAGTGTTGGTGCTGGGTTTGGGGTTAGAATTAGGGTTGGTTTTAGGAGTGGGAAAGGGTTCCAGATAGGGTTAAGGTTAGGGTTGGAGTTAGGGTTAAATTTAGGTTTGAGGTTGGGTATAGGTTTGGTATAAAGGATGGGGTTGGTGTTATGGTTGGGGTTGGGGTTAGGGTTCGGGTTCGGTTTAGGTATGGGGCTAGAGTTAGGTTAGGGATATGGTTAAGTTTAGGATTAGGATTAGGGTGAGTGTTTGGGTTGAAGTTAGGTTTGGGGTTCATTTTGGAATTGGGTTTGGAGGTTGGGATTTGTGCTGTTATTAGTTCTTTTGGGTTTCGCTTTGTGTTTGTGTTTGTGGCTGCGTTAGTGTTATGTCTAAGTTAAGTTTAAGTGAGGATTCTCTGAGATATTGCAGTTTTAGTAAAAAATCTTAGAACAGTAATGGAACCAGGACCATTCTAAGTTTTCAAAACAGGTTTAGGTAATGGTTCTCATAGCTCTAGATGAGTGCAGGAAAACTGTTTTTCACTGTCAAATGGCTTGAAAGTGGATGTAGCTGGTAAGTCAATGAGCTCTCAAAACACATTTACAAACTGTTATTATATTTTACTAGGAAACATTACTTTGCAATGCTGTTTCCCATTAAAAACACACGGAAATACATGGAGATAATATTATTATTCGATTTTGAGAAAGATTATGTCAAAATTAGTGTTAGGCTCAGGGTTATGTTTAGTGTTAATGTAGGGATAGCCTTAGTGTTAGGTTGTGGCTTAGAATTAGGCTTAAGCTAGGGTTAGGAATTGGGTTATTCTTATTGTGGGATTTAGATTGGTGTGAAGGTGTGGGTTCGTTTGGGTTTGTTGTGGGTTTTTTTCTGAGGTTGTTATAGGTTTATGGGTAGTGTTAGTTTTAGATTTATGTTAGGTTTAGTTTATGGATAGTGTTCTCTGAAGAAAGTACTTTCAGTCCAAAAAGTGCATGGAATTGAATGCATCCATGATGTCTCTTAACTTTCAAAACAGTATGAGGTAAGGGATTTGCATAGCAATTGTTGTATTTTCTGTGAAAATGCTACTTTTCATGCCAGACATATGTCGAAATGAATGGAGCCAGTATATCACTCGGTTCTCAAAATCCATTCACAGATTTTTTTCAGCTAGAATTAGGTGAGATTTGTTGGACAATGCTGTTTTACACAAAAAAAATATGTATGAACGTGTGTGGACCAAGAACACTACTCAATATCTGAAACAAATTATGTTGAGGCTAATCTCAGTGTTAGGGTTGGGGTTAGGGTTAGGGTTAGGGTTAGGGTTACGGTTGGGCTTACAGCTAGGTTTAGGGTTGCAGTTGGGTGTAGGGTTGGTATAAATGTTAGGGTGGTGTTTAGGGTTGGTGTTGGGTTTGAGGTTAGGGTTAGGGTTGGGGTTAGGGGTGGGGCTAGGTTTAGGGTTAGGGTTAGTGTTCAGGTTTAGGTTAGGTTTAGAGTTGCAGTCGGGTGTAGTTTTGTATAAAGGTTAGTGCTGTGTTTAGGGTTCTTGTTGAGGTTGGGGTTAGGGTTAGGGTTAGGTTTGGGGTTAGGGTTGGGACTAGAGGTAAGGTTAGGGATATGGTTAGGTTTAGGGTTAGGGTTAAGACGAGGGCTTGGGTTGAAGTTAGGCCTGGGCTTCCTTTTGGAACTGGGTTTGGAGGTTGGGAGTTATGCTTGTATTGCTTCTTTGGGGTTTCAGTTTGTGTTTGTGTTTGTGGTTGTGTTAATGCTATGTCTAAGTTAAGTTTAAAGTGAGGGTTCTCCAAAATTTTGCAGTTTGAGAAAAAAATCTTATGTCAGGTAATGGAAGAAGAATGATTCTAAGTTTTCAAAACAGTTTTAGGTAATGGTTCGCATAGTTGTAGTTGAGTGCTCTGCAGACATGCTGTTTTTCATTGAGAAAATGGCTTGAAAGTGAATGGAGCTGTTAAGTCAATGAGCTCTCAAAACACACTTGCAAACTATTTTCATCTTTTACTAGGAGACATTACTTTGCAATGCTGTTTTCAATTTAAAATGCAGGGAAATGTGTGGAGATATTATTATTACTCGCTTTTTGAAACAGATTATGTTAATATTAGTGTTAGGCTCAGGGTTATGTTTAGTGTTAATGCAGGGATAGCATTAGTGTTAGGTTGTGGCATAGAGTTAGGCTTAGGCTAGGGTTAGGATTTGGGTTATGCTCAGGGTGGAATTAAGATTGGTGTGAAGCTTCGGGTTGGTTTGGTTTTGTTGTTGGTTTTGAGGTTGTTGAAGGTTTAAGGGTAGTGTTAGAGTTAGGTTTAGGTTTGGTTTAGGTTAAGGATAGGGTTCTCTGAAAAAAGTACTTTTGGTCCAAATAGTGCATGGAAGTGAATGGATCCATTAAGTCTCTTAGCTTTCAAAACAGTATTAGGTAAGGGATTTGCATAGCAATTGTTGAGTTTTCTTTGAAAATGCTAGTTTTCATGCAAAACATCCATTGAAATGAGTGGAGCCAGTATGTCATCAGTTCTCAAAACCCATTCACAGACATTTTTCAGCTGGAATTAGGTGAGATGTGTTGGACAATTCTGTTTTACCCTAAAAGTATGTATGGACATGTGTGGACCAAGTACTTTACTCAGTTTCTGAAACAAATTATTTTAAGACTAGGCTCAGTGTTAATGTTAGGGTAAGGGTTAGGGTTAGGGTTAGGGTTGGAGTTAGGGTTAGGTTTAGGGTTGCAGTTGAGTGTAGTGTTGGTATAAAGTTTAGGGTGGTGTTTAGGATTGTTGTTGGGGTTGGGGTAAGGGTTAGGGTTGGGGTTAGAGGTGGGCCTAGGGTTAGGGTTAGGATTAGGGTTATGGTTAGGGTTGGGGTTTGGGTTAGATTTAGGCTTGCGGTTGAGTGTAGGGATGGTATTAAGGTTAGAGTGGAGTTATGTTTGGTGTTGGGGTTGGGTTTAAGGTTAGGGTTCTGGATAGGGGTGCAGCTAAGGTTAGGGTTAGGGTTAGGGATAGAGTTGGAGTAAGGGTTTGGTTTAGATTTGCGATTGAGTTAAGGTTTGGTATAAAGGTTAGGGTTGGGTTTAGGGTTGGTGTTGGGGTTGAGGTTAGGGTTAGGGTTAGGATTGGGTCTAGGCTTAGGTTTAGAGATATGGTTAGGTTTGGGGTTATGGTTAGAGTGAGAGCTTGTGTGAAATTAGGCTTGGGGTTCATTTTTGAACTGGGTTTAGAGGTTGGGATTTGTACTGATATTGTTTTGGGGGGGGTGTTGGTTTGTGTTTGTGGTTGAGTTAATGTTATGTCTAAGTCAAGTTTAAGGTGGGGATTCTCTGAGATATTGCAGTTTTAGTAAAAAATCTTACCCCAGTAATGGAACCAGAACCATTCTAAGTTTTCTGAACAGGTTTAGGTAATGTTTCTCACAGCTGTAGTTGAGTGCTCTACAGAAATGCTGTTTTTTTTTTTCACGCCAGTAATGGAACCAGAACCATTCTAAGTTTTCAAAACAGGTTTAGGTAATGGTTCTCATAGCTGTAGCTGAGTGTTCTGCAGAAATGCTGTTTTTCACTGACAAAATGGCTTGAAAGTGGATGGAGTTGGTAAGTCAGTGAGCTCTCAAAGCACATTTACAAACTGTTCTCATATTTTACTAGGAAACATTACTTTGCAATACTGTTTTCCATCAAAAATGCACGGAAATGAGTGGAGATATTATTATTACTCAGTTTTTTTAATTGGGTTATGATATTAGTGTTAGGCTCAGTTTTATGTTTAGTGTTAATGTTTGGATACCATTAGTGTTACATTGTGGTATAGAGTTAGGCTTTGGCTAGGTTTAGGATTTGGGATATGCTTAGGGTGGAATTAAGATTGGTGTGAAGCTTTTGGTTGGTCTGGGTTTGTTATTGGTTTTGAGGTTGTTGTAGGTATATGGGTAGTGTTATTGTAATGTTTAGGTTAGGTTTCAGTTAAGGATAGTGTTCTCTAAAGAAAGTACTTTCAGTCTAAAAAGTGCACAGAAGTGAATGCATCCAATATGCTCTTAGCTTTCAAAACATATTAGATAAGTGATTTGCATAGCAATTTGTGTTAGTTAGATTCAGTTGTCAACTTGGCCAGGTGAGCATACCTAGTCTTGTTGCTGTGGACATAAGCCAATGGTACGTGAACCTCATCTGTTGCCAATTACATCTGCAGTCGGCTAGGAGGCGTGTCTGCTGCAATGAGTGACGTTTGGCTTAATTGGCTGGTGCTTAAATGAGAGAACGCAACGTAGCACAGCCTAAGCAGCTTGGCATTCCTCATCTCAGCACTTGCAGC
>PVIY010017111.1:0-50158 GCA_004026745.1 Myrmecophaga tridactyla
TGTGCTACGTTGCATTCTCTCATTTAAGCACCAGCCAATTAAGCCAAACGTCACTCATTGCAGCAGACACGCCTCCTAGCTGACTGCAGATGTAATTGGCAACAGATGAGGTTCACATACCCTTGGCTTATGTCCGCAGCAACAAGACTAGGTATGCTCACCTGGCCAAGTTGACAACTGAATCTAACTAACACAGATACCTTGGTTCAAGAAGGCCAGTGAAGTTCAGGCTTTCTCTCTCAAGTGAGAAGGCACGTGGCAAACACGGTCAGAGTTTATCTCTCATCTGGAAAGGCACATGGTGAACATGGTCAGGGTTCCTCTCTCAGCTGGAAGGGCACATGGCGAGCATGATGTCATCTGCTAGCTTTCTCTCCTGGCTTCCGGTTTCATGAAGCTCCCCGGGAGGCGTTTTCCTTCTTCATCTCCAAAGGTCACTGGCTGATGGACTCTGCTTCTCATGGCTGTGTCATTCTGCTCTACTCCGAATCTCTTTCATTCTCCTCTCTGAATATCTTTCATTCTCCAAAATGCCTATCATGATGAGTTCAATAGAGAATTTCTCATTTACATGAAGATAATGAGCCAATGTCTACAATAATTGTGGCTGCCTCAAAGACCTCATTCCCGTGTTTTGTTTTTTATTTTAAGTGGGCTCATCTGTCCACGTACATGAGCAAATCTCTTCCTACCCCACCTCCTGACATTGTACACCAAGTTTTATTTGTGAGGGGACTTTGCCAGGAGGAGAGTCTGTAGATGTACTTAAATAATGAAAGATGTCAAAGCTGACTATTCAAGGCTCTCTGGGTGACAGGAGACCTCTGTGTGGCTTAAGAAAGAGCAGTGATGGTTTTATAGTTGGGATGATGTAAGTTGAGGGGTCAGGGCATTCTCAAACCTGTCTTGAAGGGTAAGGGAGTTGCTAGTTATTTGTGCCTGTAGGCAGGAGGACTGGTAGACTTAGTACAGACTGAGTGGAAGGGAGATGGACCTAGATTCTAGAGCATGATGATGCTAGTTTCAGAGTCTAAACTCTCTTTGGTGCCCAGATACACATTGCTACAACAGTGTATGATCCTGACCTCACAAAACAATCCTACACTTCAACCACATAGCCCCAGTTTCTTTCCTGATGATCTACCACTTTCCCTTCATAGTGTCAGAGTCCCACTAATAGGTAACAGTCAAGACTTTCTGACGATGTCAGGTTCTCAACCCAGAGAGACTGATCGAGATCTACCAAAACGCTTTCATGCTCCTGGTATTCGAGTTAAACAAGATAAGAAGGTAAGGAAACTACTTTTATTTCTGCTCAAGTTATTTATTAACTTTTCCTTTATTTTTTCTTTTTGAGAGAATAATACAAATCAGAGTCCCTCATTTTGTTTATTTAAAAAATAAAGTAGGAACCTGGGGCTTTATTGTGAATGGAAAGAGGGAAGCTACTAATGCAGGAGTGTGTTGTTTGAATAGATAGAATAGCTGCCATTTACTGAGTCCTGACTAGAAGCTGATATTTAAAAAAATTTTTTGAACAAATGAACCTAAATTTATTTCTAGAGATCAAATAAGCAAACAGAAGGGTAATGGTAGTTAAAAACCATACCAGTTCTTTTTTTTTAAATTTGGTAATGTATATTCAACTTAAAATTTGCCCTTTGAACCAGTTCCAGCATAGAATTCAGAGGCTCCATTACATTCATGTAGTGCTGCCATCACCACCGTCCATTAGTCACACAGATCCACCATCCCGAACAGAAACTCTGCACCCATTAAACATTGACCCACCTAATCCCCTTCCCTGTCACCCCCCTGTAAAGTGTAAGCACTTTCTGTCTATATTAATATGTGTATGCTAGTCATTTCATGTAAGTGAAGTCATACCCTGTCTGTCCATTTGTGTCTGATTCACTTCACTGAACAAGATGATTTCAAGGTTCATCCTGTTATCACTTTTATCAGAACATCATTCCTTTTTGTGGCTGAGAAATAGACCTTAGGATGTGTAGATGATTTTTTTAATCCATTTATTTGTTGGCGTTCACATGGATTACTTCACCTTTGTCTAATACTAATAATGCTGCTTTCAGTATTGATGTACAAATATCAGTATGTGTCCCTGCTTCCAATTATTTGGGGTATATACTTAGAAATTGATTGCAGGGTCATATGAATATTCTGTGCTTATGTTTTTTAAGAACCTCCAAATTGTACTTCCCAGTGACTACACCATTTTACATTCCCATGAACAATATATGAGGGTTCCTATTTCTCAACTTCCTCATCATTATTTGTTACTTTCTGTTTTTATTTTAAAAAGACTGCCATTCTGTTAGGCATGAAGTGTAATGTGATAGTGCTTTTAACTTGCATTTCCCCAAATGGCTCTAATAAAGCATATTTTCATGGGAAGAAGCTAGTGTTTAAAACAATTGAATTTAATGCTCACAACTATTGTGTAAGGTAAATATAATTATCTCCCATTTTAAAATAAAAATTCAAGCTCACAGTGATTAAATGCCCTCAGTGACACATCCAGTAAGTGGTAAAGCCAGGATTTGAACCCACATCTCTCTGACTGGAGTCTGTATTCTTTCCCACTGCCCTCTAACTCCCTTCGTACTGAAATCAGTCTACTTCCTCTGTGTCTGTTATGCAGATCAGTCATGCTCTATGTAATCCATGATTTACTGTTCCTTTGCTTATGAAGTATGACGTGCTGCTGCTTCTTCTGTTTTGCCCGACAAGTGGTTTTCACTTGTGGTGTGGCCCTGTGTGTGTGAGTGAGTGCATATGAGTGACATACTTTTCATGACCATTCAACCACCAAGACATATGTGATTATATGTGCACTCATGGAGCAGAACAGTGGTATTAAGGCACAGAACATGCAGTAATATCTTCTGTAACTGAGCAAGACTAGCTGTATTCAACATCACCCCAGTCCACAATTAATTGCAGTTTTTCATAGGCTCTCTATGGCCTTGTGTTCTAGTTTGCTAGCTGCTGGAATGTGATACACCAGAAACAGAATGGCTTTTAAAAGAGAGAATTTATTAAGTTGCATGTTCACATTTCTAAGGCCATGAAAATGTCCCAACTATAGCAAGGCTATAAAGAAATATCCCATCTAAGGCATCCAGGGAAAGATACCTTGATTCAAGAAGGCGGATGACGTTCAGGATTTCTCTCTCAACTGGAAAGACACATGGCGAACCTGGAAGCATCTGCTAACTTCCTCTCCCAGCTTCTGGTCTTATGAAGCTCCCCTGGGGGCATTTTCCTTCTTCATTTCCAAAGGTCTCTGGCTGTGTGGGCTCTGTAGCTCTTTCCAAAATGGTTCCCTCTTAAAGGGCTCCAGTAAACAAACCCACCTGGAATGGATGGAGACACACCTCCATGGAAATCATCTAATCAAAAGTTACCACCCACAATTGGGTCACATCTCTATGGGAACAATAAAAAATCTCCCAGCCAGCAATACTGAAGGAGGACTAAAGCACATGGTTTTTCTGGGGTCCACCAGAGATTCAAAATGGCACACCTCGGTTTGCTCATTCATGACAAGAGGGATAGAAAATCTCACTTAATTCATAAGCTTGTGGAAAATCAAATGAGTTAATACATGTAAACTTTGGAACCATACCTGGTAGGTTGTAAATGCTCAATAAAAATAATTTTCTCCATGTTGCACTCTTCTTCAAAAAGAAATGCAAAATGTTCAGAAAAGCTGTTTATCAGAATTTTATTTGAACAATGGTAAGCATAGTTTTGGGTTACCCTTGGAGGAAAACAGCTTTATGCTAGTATATGTCATTCTATCCCACTCGATCTTGTCATATCTACACCCAACATTGAACAGCACTGCCAACACCCCTCACGCCTTGATCCATAGTAGATATGCTTGAATCTTCATGGGATGTGGATTGGGTGCATTGACATTTTCAAACTATCTTGCCATCATCATCTACATATAGCATTCTGTAATGTGTTAACCAATATTTGTTAATGATGCATTTGAAGCACACAAGGAGTCATCAAGGAAGTATGTCTCTGAAAAGGGTTGACTTAGGTTTGTACTTCTTAAAGGGGACTACCACATATTTATGCACCATGGGTTGATGAAAGCCACTCATTCCCAAAGGAGTCTGAGTAATCATGGTTATATGATGTTTCCTTGGACAACACCTTGTATTTTACCTACCTCTTTATCTATTTAGACTGGACTAAAATTGAATTGTATGTCCTAAGAAAAGAGTGCTTGTTGGGTGAAGATAAAGCCTTGGCCCCAAACTTAAATTGATGCAGCAAATGTATACCTGTTCTATGCTTATGAAGAATGTTTTTACTATACAATGGTTGGATTTTGTCTTTAACAAAAAATGTTCTCTAATATTTTTCAGCATATGATGATGAATGCGGCAGATAAGCTTGCAACAGGGCTTCCAAGCAAAGCAAAACGTCCTGGAGGATGCACAAGTCATATATCATCTGAGGGAAGGAACAATATGGCCCCGATGTTAAAGAAACAGAAAGGACAAGGGGAACTGTGTCCCTGGGGCACATCCATTTCAGTGGAAGATGGTATTTATGTCTTTGTGGGATGGAGCAATACGAGCATGTTTGCAAGTGGAAGGGAAAGGCTCTAATGAGGTGCAGTCATGTGCAGGGACTGAAAGAGTTAGCAGGATGAAGCAGGTTTTGCTGTGGCCATAGCAGACGATGCACACAAGTAGAGGATGGGTCTGAACTCACTGTCTTCCTGTCCTCACCTCCCTTTCATGCTCTAACCCAGGGCAGTCTGGTATCTGCCTTCTTCACTCACTGAAATGGTCCATGTTATTGTCACCACAGTCTGTTCCATGTTGCTATTAATTTACAGCAGTGTTGACAGTTGTTCACTCTCTCCTCCATGGAAACCTTGGGTTCCCAAAAAGTAAACTCTCCTGTGTTCTTCCCCACTTATTGGCGATTCCTTTTCTTACTCTTTTTGTGATGTTTCCTTTCCTCCCCACTTCTAAATATTGATGGTTCCCAAAGCCAAATCCTATGCCTTCTTTCTTAAATACATGCTCTCCTTAAGTGATATCATGTTATCTTGGGGCTTTAAATGTGATTTACATCACAAATCTCCAAATTTATTCCTCTAGACTACAATTTGCTCCTGAACTCCAAACTCATTCATATATGTACATGGTATGTTCATTATGGTGTCAAATACATAAAGTGCAACAGTTTCCCTCTGCATACACTGACATGAGATGCCCCCGCCCAGTATCTGCTCTACTTGCTGCCCTCCAATCTCAGTTAATGAACCATCCTGCAGTACACTGGTAAACTTGTAACATCCTGCTGTCCACATATTCAGGGAGCTGGTGGGAGAGTGTAGAGGGCCTGATTTTTAGAGTGGCAGCTTTCCATAGTTTTGTTTCTCCCTCCACGGCTGGTTTCACACTCTGAGGTCACTGAATGCAGGTTCAGGGAGGGTTGGGCCCAATCTCCTCTTATGAGCAGTTGCACGGCAGCTCCTACATACACCTGGTTCTAACATTTACCCAGCATTTCCATGAGAATCCTTAGATAAACCTTGAATTCTATTTTATTATTTGCTCTCTTCCAGGCCATTAATATGTCAGGCAACTTGATGTCTGAAATAAATCCTGAAAACCCATCATTTCTTTACACTGCTAGAGACCATGGGGCTATGGACTTCCACTTAGTTGCTACAATAGCTTCTTAGCTAATCTGCTTATTTCCCATTTTGCTCCCATATAAGCAACTTTCTCTAACCCTGCAACCAGGCTGATCACAACTTGGGTTATGCCAGGTTTGCCTTGAAACTTGGGTTACACCAGGTTCACCTTGAAAATCCTCCATGAATGTTCCTTTTCATCAAAACACAGTCCAACCTCCTATGTGACAACTGTCTACAAGGTGCTGCATACCTGGCTCCTACAATCCCCTCCTAACATCTCTCCAATCAGTCTCTTCCTTGCCTTCTGCTCTCCGCCCTTTTATCTTTAGTGGCAGGCTTTTTTCTCCTCATGGCCTCTGGACTTGACCTTACGTCAAGAACACTTCCTCTGGATCTTGAGTTGGCCAGCTCTTTATCAGAGGACACCTACTCAGAAAGGCCATATCTAAACTCATTGTACATTGAGGCACTTTTTCCTACTCCATCTCATTCCTGAGTATTTCCTCCCCAACATAAACTCAAAATGTAATTATTTGTTTGCTTCAGGTAAACTTGACACTTTGAGTTCCCCAAGCGAATGTAAGCTCCATGAAGGTAGGGAACATTTCTTTCTGTTGTCTTCAGTGCCACAGAAGAGTGCCAGTGGGCAGAGTGACTGGCAGAGAGTAGGTTGAATAAGAAATGTAGAGGTGTTAGTTTCGAGTAAAAAAAAACTCAGTTCATAATATCGTATGAGATTTCCAACTTTGCACTTTTTTTTTAATTTGCATATGGGCAGGAGGCACCAGGGATCAAACTCCAGACCTCCAGCATGGCAGGTCGGAGCTCTGCCTGCTGAGCCACGGCAGCCGCCCATCCAGCTTTGCACTTTTAAGGGGTAATATGACAAGAGATCATTAGTAAGAAGGATATTTTGAATGTTTACTTATTGGTTGTTCTGTCTTACATACTTGTTTTCTGTTTGTATTCACACTGTGAATAAGGCAAGAGGAGGTTTCATTTCATCGTTATTCCTGTGCTCACCTTTAAAGTCTGAGATTTCTACCTAGTATACCCACTTTCTTATGAAATAAATTCTTCAAAACAGACGAGCATGGAGGTGTACCTGTGGGGGTGATGATATGCACTGACATCACAGCTCAACCTCTTTATTTGGTTGCAGATGATACTGGCGTTCACAATGCCTATGAGAAGATGGAAAATGGTCAAACACCAACTGATGGCGTCTCATCGAAATATGTCCTGCCGGAACTAATTAATATGGCAGGAGATGGTATTCCACCCCAAAATCTGGATTCTTTGCCTAATGATATAACTGTTTCCAGGCAATATGGAGTGAATGACAAAATTGGTAGCAATGCACGTTTACAAGGAGCCACAGCCCACAACATTTCTTTAGATGACACAAAAGTAACAACTTCCATCTTGGGATCCATGCCAAGCAAATTGCCTATAAGTCCTGCAGCGGCAAAGATAATCAACGATGACATAAAATACCAACTAAGGAAGGAAGTTAGAAAGTTTGGACGAAGTAAGTGGTAAAAGAAGGTCTATCAATAAAGCAATAGGAAGTCACTTCAATGTTGAAGAACCACTTGAGTTGCCTCTTTTGGTAGAAATGGATTTTGACATAATTCAGGATGGCTCCTTTTTACTTTGACTAAAAATTTCCAATAAACCTTTTTTCTTTCCTTTTTTTATTTGGTCAGTTTTCCCAATAGCTTCCATAAGCTATGTTCAGGTTTCTTTATTTACGTGTTTAAAACAGAAACTACAGGGAATATTTTTAGCCATGAAATATGGTTACTGAAGTGGCTACACTAAGATAGTTATACTTCCTATTCATATTTTAGAAAAACACTAGTTCTGTTCTTTTTTTGTTTAATATTTTCAGAGTTTGAGTGAATCTTTATTTTGTTTGAAGAAGTACAAGGGCCCCCAGAAGTGAAGAAACAGTTTGTTCAACTTACCATCAAGGAAGCCACAAGGTAGGTGTAAAGAGGAACGCTTTAGTTCTCTCTGTATTCCCTCCCTGTTTGGGACGGGGGTGTGGGATGGGGAAAAGAGGCCTTACATCACACATCTTAAACCCTGGCCCTAAATCGTAGCTGATACTGTCCACAGGTATTTGAGTTTTATGTGAGTCTAAACCATTCTTCCAGGATCATCATATGCTTAAGTGGGTTTGGGTTCTCAGTTTACATTCTTGATATTTGCAGAACTATATATTTCAATGAGGATTTATTTTTTATTCCTAAGTAAATTGCAATCCCATTTTGTAATCCCCACAGTCAGTGCCTTCCAAACCATAGGTGTTTAGATATCTTTTGATTAATGAAATGTCTCTTTATTTTCAGATTTAAAAGACAAGTCTTAATTCAGGACCTTGAGAAGGTACTAGAAAAAATAAATTCCCACCACCTTCTCAGCAAACATAATGACATGAAAAACATGTAACCATGTCATCATAAATACCATTGAGAAAGAAGGACAAGTTTGCTGTGGCCTGGAATGGAAGCTTGTTGAAGCTTCTTAAAATGGCATTGCCTCCCAGAGGCTAAGGAAAAGCAGCCGAGCATTTTAATTTTATGGTTGTCTGCCAGTAAAAGCTGGGCTCTTGCCCTAAGATTTTCATTTGAAAGTATACTTTGTTATTTGTTTGCTTCTTTTCCCATGTGAGGTGGAAAATTTTAACTCCTCGGGCTGAACATTATTACAACTTGGTTACCGCACTTGGTCACATGGTGGAAGCTGCTGTTTATAACTGCCTATTTTCTGTGTTCCATATTCGATATTCCCTTTTATCATGGTTCTTTGCCTGCTTGGATTACTCAAACCTTCACTCCTTAAGGCTCTGTGCCATTAGATCCCCTGTCACCATCGAATGTTAACAGTTTCCATTGGCCATAATCACAGTACACAAGAATACTAAAAAGCACTGGAGACATTTCAGCATACTCCTCTGTAGCCCCTTGTGTACTAGCAACCCAATTTCATTTTCTTATCCAGAATCAGTCACTCCAGCTAGTAGCCCTATTTCTGTTACCTGCTGATTGAATCACTGTTGTGTTCCCTGTTGAAAGCCTCTCACTGAAAAAAATACCTTCAGTCCTGATGAGTGTAAAGTAATGGGTATGGGATGAATAATTCATGCTAGTGTATGAATTAAAGGCTAATAATGAGAGGAGACAGTATCATTGTCACCTTTTCTTTACCAGAGACAAGAACCCTGGCTCTGGGAGAAGCAGTAGCACTTAGTGAATTCTAGGACAAAGGCAAATTCCCTAACCCCAATGTTATTGGCATTTAGCTAGAATCCTATCTGAGTCTTCAAAGGCCATTGCACTGCTCCATTGAGGTATCCACTTCATAATGAATGGGAGTTAACAAGTTCAGTTTTATGAGTTGAAAAATGCCCTGCCACCCAAACTAATCTTGAAGTCCTAAGCCCAATCCTTTGAATATGACCTTATTTAGAAATAGGGTCTTTGAAGTTGTGATTAGTTAAGTTGAGGCCAAACTGCTTTCAGGTTGACTCTAATCCAGTATGACTGGTGACCTTATAAGAAGAGAAGAAGAAGCAAACATCACACTAAGAAGGCCATGTGAAGATGGGGACAGAGACTGGAGTTATGCAACTACATGCCATGAAACCCCATGGACTGCTGACCAACTCTAGAAGGTGTATTATAGGCCCATTTGGACAGTTTTATCCATAGACCTCTTCCCAATAACTCCTTGTCACAAATTTATAGCTCTGAACACCTACATTAAAAGGGAGAAAGAGCTAAAAGTCAAAGACCTAACTACACACCTGGTGGAATGAGAAAAAGAACTAAAAACTGATCCAAAAGTAAGCAGAAAGAAAGAAATAAAGATTAGGGCAGAAATAAATGAAAGAGAAAATAAAACAATAAGGAGAATCAAGAAAATCAAAAGTTGGTTCTTTCAGAAGATTAACAAAATTGACAAGCCCTTAGCTATACTGACAAAAAAAAGAGAGAAGATGCAAATAAATAAAATTAGTAGGAGGGGAGGCATTACTACTGACCCCAAAGAAATAAAAAAGACCATAGGAGGATACCATGAACAACTATACACCAACAAACTAGACAACTTAGATGAAATGAACAATTTCTACAAAAACATGAACAATGCAATCTAAATAAAAATTCCAATAGTCTACTTTGCAGAATTGGAAAAGACAATTTCCAAAATTATTTTTAAAGGTAAAGGGCCCTGTGATGGTTAAGGTCTGTTGTCAACTTGGCCAATTAATTATGTCCAGTTATCTGCTCAGGCAAGCACTGGCCTGACTGCTGCTGCAAAGATGTTTCATGACGTATATTAAGCCATCAGTTGTCGCTAATTACATCTGCAATCAATGAAGGCATGTCTCCCACAACCAGGTAATCAAATCAGTTGAAGGCTTTTCAGGAAGAAGAGAGACTCTTTCACTGCTTCACCAGCCAGCGAGTCTCTCCTGTGGAGTTCATCCAGACCCTTCATTGTAGTTGCCAACTTTGCAGCCTGCCCTGTGGATTTTGGACTTTTGCAACCCCATGGTTGCCTGAAACACTTTTATAATTCTCATATTTACAGATATCTTCAGTTGGTTCTGTTTCTTTAGACAACCTTGATGAATACAACAATCAACAATAAAAACCTAGACAAAAGGGAGAAATGGAACTTCAGCATTAACTCATAAAGATAGTCAGATGCCTAGACAGCAGCAAAAAAATTATAAGCCATACTAAGAAACAGGAAGATATTGCCTAGCCAAAGGAACAAGTCAAAACTTCAGAGGAGACTCAGAAGTTAGAACAACTAATACATGTTTTCAAAAAAATCTCCTATATCAATCAAAGGAGATGAAAGAAAATATGTATAAAGAGCTAAAGGATATTAAGCAAGCAATGTGTGAGCATAAAAAATAATTTGTAAATATAAAAAGAAACATAACAGAAATGATAGGGTTGAAAAACACAATAGCAGAGTTTAAAAATTCACTCGAGCAGATTTGAATGGGCAGAAGTAAGAATCAGCAAACTTGAAGACAGGACAATTGAAATCATGCAGTCTGAAAAATAGATAGAGAAAAAAATTTTAAAAATTGAGCAGTGTCTAAAGGATTTGAGTGACAACCGAAAGTGTACAAAAATATGTGTTACTGGTGTCCAAGAAGTACAAGAAAATGGAAAAAGGGAAGAAAGAATATTTGAAGAAATAATAGCCAAATTTTTTCCAACTCTTAATGAAGACATAAATATATGTACAAGAAGCACAATATGCTCCAAACAGAATAAATCCTAATAGACTTACTCTGAGACACTTACTAATCAGAATGTCAAATGCCAAACATAAAGAGTTCTGAAAACAGCAAGAGAAAAGTGGTTCATCACATAGAAATAGTCCTCAATAAGACTAAGTGCTGATTTCTCAACAGAAACCAAGAAGGCAAGAAGGCAGTGGTGGGATATATTTAAGGTGCTGAAAGAGAAAAACTTTCAGCTCCCATTTTTTTATCCAGCAAAACTATCCTTCAAATATGAGGGAGTTTTAAAATATTCACAGATAAACAAACTGAGACAGTTTGTTAACAAAAGACATGCTTAACAAGAATTACTAAAGGGAGTTTTTCAGGTTGAAAATGAATATAGGAGAGAGTGGCTTGAAGTAGTGTAAAGAAATGAAGATCATCACCAATAAGGGTCACTAAAGGAGTAAATGTAAAACCCAATAGTACTGTATCCCCAATCTACAACTCTTCGTTTTAATTCATATGAGTCAGAATACAATTGAACAAGGAAAAGGCGTATTTCCTGATAATGAACATACAAAATATAAAGTGGTAAAGTGGAACAAAAACAACATGAAGAGGGGAAACAGAAGGATATGGGAGCACAAAATGTGCAGGCTATTGAAGCTAAATTGCTGTCTTCTCAAATTATAGCGTATAGATGTAGGTTAAGTAATATAAGCCACAGGTTAACCACAAAGGAAGCATTTTTAAAATATACAAAAACAAATGAGAAAGGGATCAGTCAGATACATCACAAAAGATCAACTTTACAGAAAAGGAGTCTGCAATAAAGAAAAAGAGGCAAACAAAAAAGATATGGCATATTAAACCATAGGACAAAATGGTTGAGGTAAGTACTACCTTTACAGTGATAACATTGATTATAATGGATTAAACTTCTTGATCGAAAGACATAGATAGGCAGAATAGGTAGAGAAGCATGATCCAACCATATGTTGTTTACAAGATACTCACCTTAGACTCAAAACACAAATTTGTTGAAAGTGAAGGGATGGAAAAAGATATTCTATGCAAATAGTAACCAAAAAAGTTCTGAAGTAGCTATACTAATACGGGACAAAATAGACTTTAAGTCAAATCTGTTATAAGAGATGAAGAAGAACACAATATATTAATAAAATAGGCAATCCACCAAGAAGAAACAACAATCATAAATATTTATGTCCCTAATCACAATGCTCCAAAATACATGAGGCAAATACTGGCAGAACTGAAGGAAGAAATAGAAACCTCTACAATAATAATTGGAGCCCTCAATACACTACTCTCATCAATAGATGGAAGATCTAGACAGAAGATCAATAAGGAAACAGAGAAGTTGAATATGATGATAAATGAACTAGACCTAAAAGACATATACAGAACTTTGCACAACAAAACAGCAGGATATATATTCTTCTCAGGTGCTCATGGATCATTCTCCAGGGTAGACCACATGGTCACAAAACAAGTATCAATAAATTTAGAAAGATTGAAATTATTCAAAGTTTGTTATCACATAATGGAATGAAGCTGGAAATCAATAATAGGTGGAGAACTAGAAAACCAACAAATATTTGGAAGATATATAACACAGTCTTAAACAATCATGGGGTCAAAGAAAAAAATTGCAAGGAAAATCGATAAATATTTTGAGATGAATGAAAATGAGAACACATCAAAACTTATGAAATGCAGTGAAAGCATGCCGAGAGGGAAATTTATAGTCCTAAATTCTAATATTAAAAAAGAAAAAAGAGCTAAAATCAAAGAAATAACTGCACACTTGGAGGAATTAGAAAAACAACAGCATACTAACACCAAAGGAAGCAGAAGGAAAGAAATAACAAAGAATAGAGCAGAAATCAATGAAATTGAGAATAAAAACAATAAGAAAACAAAAGCTAAAAGTGTTTCTGTGAAAATATCAATGAAATTGACAAAGCCTTAGCTAGACTGACATAGAAAAAAAAAGAGAAGATGCAAATAAATAAAATCAGAAGTGAGAGGAGGCCATTACTACTGACCCCACAAAAGTAAATGGACCATAGGAGGATACTATGAACTCTGTATGCCAACAAATTAGAGAACCCAGATGAAATGGACAAACTCCTAAAAACACAAACAACCTACACGGACTCTAGAAGAAATAGAAGACCTCAACAGACCAATTACATGTAAAGTGATGGAATCAGTCATCAAAGACCACCCCCAAAAAAGACCAGGACCAGATGGCTTCACAGGTGAATTCTACCTATCATTCCAAGAAGAAGTAATACCAATCCTGCTCAAACTCTTCAAAAAAAATTGAAGAGGAGGAAATACTAACACACTCTATAAAGAGTATAACTATAAAGTTAATATAGAAAATTACTATCATTCTAATATCAAAGCCAGATAAAGATACTAGTAGAAAATAAAATTACAGACCAATTTCTTTAATGAATATAGATGCAAAAACTAAAAAAAAAATGCTTCCACATCAAATCCAAGAGCACATCAAAAGATTTATACAACATCATCAAATGGGTTTTATCCCAGGTATGCAAAAGTGGTTCAACACAAGAAAATCAATTAATGTTATTCTCTACATTAACAAAAGGAAGGGAAAAAACACATGATCAGCTCAATTGATGCAGGAAAGCCATTTGCCAAAATTCAGCATCCTTTCTTGATAGAAACATGTAGAAAAAGAAGAATAGAGGGAAACTTCTTCAACATGATAAAGGGCATATATTTAAAAACTCACAGCTTACAACAAGTCAGTCTTTCACTCAATGGTGAAAAACTGACAGCTTTCCCTCTAAGATCTGGAACAAGACAAGGATGTCCACAGTTACCACTGTTATTTAATATTGTACTAGATGTTCTAGACAAAGCAATTAGGCACGAAAAAGAAATATAAGGCACCCAAGCTGGAAAGGAAGAAGTAAAACTTTCACTATTTGCAGATGATAAGATCTTATATATGGAAAGTCTTGAAAACTCTACAACAAAGCAACTAGAGATAGTAAACGAACTCAATGAATTGGCAGGGTACAAGAGCAACACCTCCAAATTAGTAGTACTTCTTTATGCAAGCAATGAACAACTGGAAGAAGAAATCAAGGAAAACATTCCATTCACATAGCAACTAAAAGAATCAAATATCTAGGAATAAATTTAAACAAGGGTGTAAAGGACTTGAACACAGAAAACTATAAAACATTGCTAAAAGAAATAAAAGAATACTTAAATAAATGGAAGGACATCCCATGTTTATGGACGATGTTTAATTTGGTAAAGCTGATAAAATGCAATATACTAGAAATGGGTGGCTTTTACAATGGGGAATTATTACATTATAAATTTACAGTTCTGAGCCCATGAAAATGTCCAAATTAATGCATCAACAGGTCATGCTTTCTCCCCAAAGACCAGCTACTGATGATACTTAGCTCTTCTGTAATACAGCCAGGCACATGGGAACATCTGCTGGTCTCTCTCTTTTCTCTTGGGTTTCATTTATTCTAGCTTTTGGTTTAACTGCCTTTCTCTCTGTTTTTTTTTGTGTGGCCTCTTTCAGCCTCTCTGGCTTTTCTCTCTGAGTTTCTCTCATAAAGAACTCCAGTAAGAGGATTAAGACTCACCCTGAATGAGGTGTGTCAGGTCACATTTTAACTTAAGATCCTACTCACCAAAAGACCCTAATTAGAATGGGTCCACAGCCACAAGAAGTGATTAAGAACATGGTCTTTTCTTGGGTACATACAACTTCAAACTAACACATATGGGAAGGAAGACTAAATATTGTTAAGATGTCAATTCTACCCAAAATGATTTACAAATTCAATGCAATCCCAATCAAAATTCCAACAGCCTTCTTTAAAGAAATGGAAAAGAAAATTATTGAATTTATTTGGAAAGGGTTGAGCTCACAAATAGCCAAAAATATCTTGAAAAAGAAGAACGAAGTTGGGGGACTCACACTTCCTGACTTTAAAGCATATTACAGAGCTGCAGTAGTCAAAGCACAATGGTATTTGGCACAAGAATAGATGTATCAGCCAATGGAATAAAATTTAGAGTTTGGGAATAGACCATCACATCTGTGGCCAATTCATTTTTGTTAAGCAGTTTTATTGAGATATATTCACATACTATACAATCCATCCAAAGTGTACAATCAATGGCTTTTAATATAATCACAGAGTTGGACACTCATCATCACAATCAATTTTAGAATATTTTCATTATTCCAAAAAGAAAAACCTCATATCCCTCAGCAGTCACCTCTCAATCCCTCTACCCTCTATCCCATAACCACTAATGTAATTCTGTCTCTATAAGTTTATTTGTATTTAAAGAACATGAAAATATTACTGTTAATTATAATTTGCATTAGATGTATTTTTCTCGTATAACACCCTATTATTAATACCTTGTACTAGTGACATATTGTTCTAGTTTGCTAGCTGCCACAATGCAACATACCAGGAACAGAATGGCTTTTAAAAAGGGGAATTCAATAAGTTGCTAGCTTACAGTTGTAAGGCTGAGAAAATGTCCCAATTAAAACAAGTCTATAAAAACGTCCAATCAAAGGCATCCAGGAAAGATACCTTGGTTCAAGAAGGCCGAAGAAGTTCAGGGTTTCTCTCTCAAGTGAGAAGGCACATGGTGAACATAATCAGGGCTTCTCTTTCAGCTGGAAAGGCACATGGTGAACAAGGCATCATCTGCTAGCTTTCTCTCCTGGCTTCCGGTTTCATGAAGCTCCCTGGGAGACGTTTTCCTTCTTCATCTCCAAAGGTCGCTGGCTGGTGGACTCTGCTTCATGATGCAGCAGCATTCTCTGCTCTCTCCGAATCTCTAGCTTTCTCCAAAATATTTCCTTTTTTATAGGATTCCAGTAAACTAATCAAGACCCACTCAAACGGGTGGAGACACGCCTCCACCTAATCCAGTTTAACAACCACTCTTGATTAAATCACATCTCCATGGAGAAGATCTAATTACAGTTTCAAACAACAATAGTGAATAGGAATTAGAAGAAATGGCTGCCTTTACAAAATGGAATTAGGAGTAAAACATGGCTTTTCTAGGGTACTGTAGTAGTTAGATTCAGTTGTCAACTTGGGCAGGTGAAGGCTCCTAGTTCTGTTGCTGTGGACATGAGCCAATGGTACGTGAACCTCATCTGTTGCTGATTACATCTGCAGTCGGCTAGGAGGCGTGCCTGCTGCAATGAATGATGTTTGACTTAATTGGCTGGTGCTTAAATGAGAGAGGTCAATGTAGCACAGCCCAAGCAGCTCAGTATACCTCATCTCAGCACTTACAGCTCAGCCCAGGCCTTTGGAAGTGCAGAAAGAAAACACCCTGGGAAAAGTTGTTGGAACCCAGAGGCCTGGAGAGAAGGCCAGCAGAGACTACCCTGTGCCTTCCCACATAAGAAAGAACCTCAGTTGAAAGTTAGCTGCCTTTCCTCTGAAGAACTAATGAAATAAATCCCCTTTTATTAAAAGCCAATCCGTCTCTGGTGTGTTGCATTCCGGCAGCTAGCAAACTAGAACAGGTACATACATCATTTCAAACCAGCACACAAACATTTGTTATATTTCATGAAAGAATACTTATATTTATACTATTCACCATAGACATCATCCACCAGAGTTCACTATGTTATACAGTCCCATATTTTATCCTCTAGCTTTCCTTCTGGTAACATACACGACCTAAAAATTCCACTTATATGTACATTCATACACACAATTCAGTGCTATTAATTACATTCACAGTAATGTGCTAACATCACCTCTATCTACTCCCAGACTTTTATATTAAACCAAAATAGAAATTCTGCACAAATTAAGCATCAGCTTCCCATTCTCTACCCCATTCTATCTCCTGCTAATCTATATTCTAGATTCTACCTTTATGAGTTTGTTTATTATGCTTTGCTCATATTAATAAGTCATACAATATTTGTCCTTTTCTGTCTGGCTTATTTTACTTAACATAACGTCCTCCAGGTTCTTCCTTGTTGTCACATGCATCAGAATTTCATTCCTTCTTACTGCAAAATAATTATTCCATTATGTATATACCACATTTCGTTTACCTGTTCATTGGTTGATGGGCACTGGGTTGTTTCCATCTTTTGACAATTGTGAATAATGCTGCCAGCATGTCAGTGTGAAAATTTCTGTTCACGTCCCTACTTTCAGTTCTTCTGGTTATATACCTAGTAGCAGGATTGCCAGGATCGTATAACAATACTATATTTAACTTCCTGAGGAATTGCCAAACTCTCCTCCACAGCAGCTGAACCATTTTCCATTCCCATCAACAGTGAATGAGTGTTCCAATGTCTCCAGATATTCTCCAGCACTTGTAGCTTTCTGTTTTTCTTAAACAGAGGTCACATCTATTAGATATCTCATTGCAGTTTTGATTTGCAATTCCCTAAGAGCAAGTGATGTTGACCATCTTTTCATATGCTTTTTAGTCATCGGTATTTCATCTTCGAAAAAATGTCTATTTAAGTCTTTTGCCAATTTTTAAATTGGGTTGTTTGTCTTTTCATTGTTGAGTTGTAGCTTTCTTTATACACTCTATATATTAAACCTTATTTAAAAGATATGTGGTTTGAAACATTTTCTCCCATTGAGTAAACAGCTTTTTCACCTTTTGACAAAGTCTTCTGAAGCACAAATGTATTCAGTTTTGATGAGGTCCAATTTATCTATGTTTTCTTTCATTGCATGTGCTTGAGTGTTAAGTTTAAAAAACCATTGCGCACCACAAGATCTTGAAATGCCTCCTTAAACTTTCTTCTAGGAGTTTAATGGTCTTACCTGACACCTTATGCAAATTTAAATTCTTACATTTAAGTCTTTGATCTATTTTGAGTTAATTTTTGCATAAGGTGTGAGGTAGTGTCCTCTTTCATTCTTTTGGATGTGGATAGCCAGTTCTCCCAATATCATTTATTAAAGAAAGTGTTCTGTCCCAGTTGACTGGTCTTGGGAACCTTGTCAAATATCATATGACCAATTGTAGGAGAGTTTGGTGGTTCCATAGAAAGCTACGTATAGAACTACTATATGGCCCGGCAATCACAGTTCTAAGTATATACCCAAAATAATTGAAAGCAGGGAACTGAACAGATATTTGCATACCAACGTTCATGGCAGCTTTATTTGCAATTGCCTAAAGATGGAGGTATTCCAAGTATCCATTAACCAATGAATGGCTAAATAAAATGTGGTATATGCATAAAATGGAATATTATTCTGCTGTAATAAGGAATGAAATCTTGATACATGTGACAACATGGTTGAATTCTAAAAACATTAGGTTGTATGAAATAAGCCAGACACAAAAGGACAAATATTGCATGATCTCACTGATTTGAAACAATTAGAATAGACAAACTCATAGGGTTGGCGTTCTAGTTTGCAAACTGCCGGAATGCAGAGGAAATGGAACGGCTTTTAAAAGGAGGAATTTATTAAGTTGCAAGTTTACAGTTCTAAGGCTGTGCAAATGTCCCAATTAAAGCAAGTCTATAACAATGCCCAAATTAAGGCACCAATAAGAGGTTACCTTCAAAAGGCCGATGAAGTTCAGGGTTTCTCTCCCAATTGGAAGGGCATGTGGCAAACATGGCAATGTCTGCTAGCTTTCTCTCCGGGCTTCTTGTTTCATGAAGCTCCCCAAGGGGCATTTTCTTTCTTCATCTCCAAGAGTTTCTGGCGGTGTGGGCTCTTGTGATTCTCATTGCTCTCTCCAAAATGTTTCTTCTTTTAAAGGATTCTAGTAAACTAATCAAGACCCACCTGGAATGGGTAAAGTCACATCTCCCTCTAATCAAAGGTTAATATCCTCAATAGGGTGTGTCACATCTCCATGGAGATAATCTAATCAAGTTTCCATCCAAAAGTGCTCAATAGGGATTAAAAGAAATAGCTGCCTCCACAGATGGATCAGGATTAAAACATGGCTTTTCTATGGTACATATCCTTTCAAACCAGCACAGTTGGAATCTAAAATCTAGGTTTCCAAGGGTTGGGGTGGGAATAGGGAATGGGAAGTTAAGGCTTAAAATGTACAAAGTTCCTTCTTGGAATGATGGGGATGTTTTGGTGGTGGATGGTGGTGATGATAGAACAACACTGTGAATGCAATTAACAGCACTGAAATATATATATATATATATATGAATAGATTGGGGTGATTTGGGATCATTTATATGGTAACAATGAAAAATTTTTAAAAATCCATGAAACTTCACAGCACAGATGGTTAACACTAAGCTGAATCATGGACTTAAAGTAATAGTACAATTGTAACGGTGTTGCTATAGCCAATTGTGATGGATGTGCCACACCAATGAAAGGTGTTGGTGCAGTGATATATGAGAATCCTGTATTTCGTGTATGACTGTTCTATAGACCCACAATTTGTCTAATAAAAAGATACCCCTGATTACTGGTGTGACTGTGCACTTTTTCAAATGTTTTCACTTGGAATTGGTAGTTCATAATATTTGTTGGATATTTTCCATTAGCTCTTCCAGCTGTCTCTCTACAATCCTCCACCCTACTCTATACCCAAGAGGCTGACCTTTATGGACTTGCATTAATGACTGCCTTGTCTTCTGGCTTTGGGCTAAATTTGGCAAAAGGGAGAGCTCCATATGTACCAGGTTGCCAGGTGGCTGTGGTTGAGTTTCTCTACCAAAGGCCTTAAGTCCTATCCAGGGATTCTTTTCTATAGCTACAGCTCTCTGCAATGCAGTAAACACTCACTGCCTTTCCCCCTTCATTCTTTCATGGGACTTAACAGTTTCCCACTATTACCAGCTCCAAGATAATTCAAAATGTTTTGTGGGTATCAGTAATAGTCAGTTATTGCTGCCATAATCCGGTATAAGAAATCTCCCTCAAATCTTTAAAAGTTAATTGTTCTCCTTGCTCATATGCTTATGGGCCACCTGAATCTACTCTGCTTCAGGTTGCAGTTAGGCTGCACTGGCCTCCAGGATGCAGATTTTGTTCAGATGTACTAAGGGAATCACTGTGTGGCCCAAGATGAAGGACCAGTAACTTCCTGGTCATGATCTTCTCACAATCACAAGAGCAGAAGATGGCAAGAAAAATCATATGAGCATAATTAAATCCTCAATTCATTCATGTTTATTCATCTTACATCTACAAAAGCAAGTACATAAACAAACAAAAGCAAAAAAAACAAAGATAAAATAAAAATAAACAAATAAATAAAAATTTAAAAATAAATAAAAGAAAAATCAAGTATGTGACCAGCCAAGCATCAGTGGAGCAGGGATGTACACTCCACCCCAAGGGAAACAGGGATTGAAATTTGCAGAACAATTATCCAGTTCATCACGATTTCTCTAAACCCAGCCTTCTCTCTTGTACGTAGTCTCTTCATTAAATTTTCCTCAATTCCCCCATTTGTGTGTACCATCTCTTTTCTGTTGGGAACCTGATTGATATTATATCCTTCTTACAAATTTCATAGATTTTTCAGTTTTCAAAGTCATTCACTAATTCCCACTCCCCATTTTAGTGCAGACTTTTTTCTTTCCCTTTTTTGTGGGTCTCTCTCCCCAAAAGCCCTACACCATCACTGGCATCAGCTCTTCTCTATCTCTTATATCCCACTCAAACAACCTAGTACATAGGTTTCTCTATTTTTCTTAATACTTAGCTAATGGTGTGTGTGTGTTTGTGTGTATTAGTATGTAGGCCTTTGGGGTTAATGAAAATTTAATAATATATACCATGTTATGTGGAGTATTTTGAATATTGTGTTTCTAACTTAACACAAATGTGCAAAAATCTCTTCAAGGCAGTCAGTATATGTCTGCCTTTTTCTTTTTAACAGTTGACTCATATTCCATAATGTTTATTCCATTCCTCTATTGATGTATGAATTGAATGTTATGATATATTACCCAGATCCCACCTTCAGGACAGAATTCATTCCTCCAGCTTCTGGAAGTGTAGACTGCTGACAGTCACAGCTGAGTCACTTCTGAGGCAAATTGTTACTTATTGAAAGTAGCTGTCTTGTCCAGGGGTACATCACCTCCTCCAGTTAAGACTTCGTCCAATGACTAGTCAATGAAATACAAAGGCCTGAATCTTTTCATCAATTCAGAAGTTTCTGAAGGGCTATCTAAGCTTGAGATACCCCTTTGGGATCAGTTGAGGCCTCTATTGCAATTGCATCTCTCTTCAAATACTCCATCTGCTCAATCCTGCTGTCCTCTCTCATTTAAAGTGTTGTTCATAAGAACTTGTTTCTCAGACAACTTGAAGCTTAATTTTTGGTTATAGGAGTGGTCCTAAGAAGCATATTATGCAAAAAGATTTTAGTGTTGAATTACCTGCAACCTATCTAGAAATGAGGACTACATCACTGGTGGTAAGGGAAGTGTGGATTACTCCTATAACGTGGTAGTGCTACAATTGACAATAGTTTCTCTAGTGGCAAACTGGGAAAAGATATTACTGGAAGGGAATTTCACGTGTTTGAGAGGGTGAGGATAAATAGTGATTACAAAGATTGTGAAATTAGATAATTGGTACTAGAGGCTATTGATTAATTAAAGAAAGACAATCAAAGACT
This sequence comes from Myrmecophaga tridactyla, assembly GCA_004026745.1. Lineage (NCBI taxonomy): Eukaryota > Metazoa > Chordata > Mammalia > Pilosa > Myrmecophagidae > Myrmecophaga > Myrmecophaga tridactyla. The sequence continues at coordinate 21,645 of PVIY010017111.1, forward strand.
AAGGATGACTAATCACAAACTGACGGTAAAGTTGAAAAGTCAAAGGGTGGTTTTGGCACCATCTAAAAAGAATCTCATCTCCTGAAGGGGGGAGGGAGGAGGGTGCAAAAAAGTCTAAGGATTAGTCCTAGGACTTAATTATAAAGATAGCAATGCTGCAGAAAATGTTGAATTCTCAATCTAGACAGGTCTGCTAGACTAAAGTCAGGCCTTTACTTATAAAGAATGGGACCCTGAGACATAGGATTGTAACATTTCAGTTGATTCACTAGAAATTCTTGAAACCCCAATTAAAAAGATATGTATGGGACTGGATCCTGAAGTGCTGGATCAAGAGGAATGAAAAATAAAGATGGATAATAGATGTTCCAGTTTGCTAGCTACTGGAATGCAATATACCAGAAATGAAATGGATTTTAAAAAGGGGAATTTAATAAGTTGCTAATTTACAGTTCTAAGGCTGAGAAAATGCCCCAATTAAAGCAAGTCCATAAAAATGCCCACCATTAAGTCACCAACAAGAGGTTACCTCACTCAAGAAAGGCCGATGAAGTTCAGGGTTTCACTCTCAACTGGAAAGGCACATGGAGAACAGGGTGGTGTCTGCTAGCTTCCTCTCTGGGCCTCTTGCTTCATAAAGCTCTCCCAGGGGTGGATTCTTTCTTCATCTCCAAAGGTCTCTGACATGTGGGGTCTCTGCTTCATATGAGGCTGTCATCATTCTGTCATCTAGACAGGTCTGCTAGACTTCTCTGCTCTCTCAGAATCTCAAGCCTTTTCCAAAATCCTTCCTCTATAAAAAAAAATTCAGTGAAGTAATCAAGACCCACCTGGAATGGGTGGAGTCACATCTCCCTCTATTCAATAGTTCATACCCACAATTGGGCAAGCCACATCTCCATGGAGATAATGTAATCAAGCTTTCAACCTACAGTGCTGAAAAAGAATTAAAGAAATGACTGCCTCCACAAGATTGGATTAGGATTTAGACATGGCTTTTCTAGGATACTCAGATCCTTTCAAAGTGGCACAGTAGAGTTTACCAGTAAGGTAACACTCTCCTGTAATATAGGATTTAACCTCCTGGCTAAGACCCAGGGAGATGATCTTGGCATGCTGCTAGGATAAATCTTGAAAGTTTGGAGATAGCTAGAGACCACACTAAATGATAAATGCCATAGCATTCAAGCAGACTGTGAAAGAAAGAATAAAAAAGCTCAATGAAATGGCCTTTACTAGAGAAGATATACAATGCGAAGCTAGAACCCACCCACCCCATCTAATTATGTAATGTAGGACAGCTTGGAGAGCATTCTGTTTACCAAGCCAATAGGGATTGTACTGATGAGAGGTGTAGCAAACACCCTTGGGAAGCTTAGTTGTGGGTGTACTATTTAGGGCTGGGTTGGGCAGTAAGAGATGTTTATGTAAAAGTGAGCTCTCTGATGGCAATGAAAATTATAAGATCACAAAATAATATAGGCCAAGTAGCAGTGCAAGGAGAATACAATTGTCATAATAAGTGGCAAGGTCAAAGTAGCACCCAAAGAACAGGTAAATGATTCAATAGATACCCTGGGAACTAAATGTGGGCCAAGATACTGTTTATTACCTGCTTCCATATGCCTCTACTATAGTAGGAGGTTATGATGATGTTTCATGTTCCTAGGTATCAACTCAAACCTGTATCAGAAGTTCTCAAAATAGTGTACAGTTAACTAAGTAAATATGCTAAGACCAATGGTCATTTCATTGGTCATTGAATTTATAATTAGAAGGGACATAGTTGGTATATGTCAGAGCCCGCACATTGGTTTCTTAGCCAGTGAAGTAAGAGTTATCACAGAGTGAAAGCCAAAGTGGAAGCTTCTGAAACTGAACCTGCTCAATAAAAATAGTATACAAAAAACCAATAAGCATGGGAATATAAAATGATACAGCCACTGAGGAAAACAGCATGGCATTTCCTCAAAAAGTTAAATATAAAATTACCATGTGACCTGGCAATTCCACTTCTAGGTAAATAGCCAAAGACATTGAAAATAGGGAATCAAACAGATACTTATACATTAACTTTCATAGCAGCATTATTCAAAATAGCCAAAAGGTAAAAATAACCCAACAACCCATCAACAGATGAAATGATGAACAAAAGGTGGTACATTCACACAATGGAATATTATTCAGCTGTAAGAAGGAATGAAGCTCTGAGACATATTGCAGCATGAATGAACCTAAAAACACTATGCTGAGTGAAATGAACAAGGCAATAAGGTAAAATACTGTAGATTTCACTTATATGAGCTATTTAGAAATGGCAAATTCATGGAGACACAAAGTAGATTAGAGGCTATGCAGGAATGGAGGGAAGGAGAAAGAAGGAGTTATTGCCTTGTAGGTAAATTTTGGAAATTTTTAAATAAAAGCACTTTTAAAAGATATGCAAAATATTTCCTCACATTATCCTTTCAGGGCCTGGGCCTTTATGGCATTTTCCCCCTACCCAGTAGAAAGTTAGCACTTGCCTTGATACATTATGGAATTCAAGAGGGCATTAAAGATATCAATTTGCAACCCAGTGGGAATGGCAGAGATTACTGCTACCCTTAAAAACTCAACTAATGCAGGTGTGGTGGTTCTTATCATGTCTCAATTTAAGTCACCCATCAGATTCCTGCAGAAAATCAGATGAATCCTGAAGGAAGACAATGGACTATGGCTTACTCAGCCAGGTTGTATCCCCAATATTAATTGCTGTGCCAAATATGGTATCTTTGCTAGAGCAGATTAATACAGCCTCATATACATGGTATATGGTCGTTGAGACTTGAATAATTGGTTCTTTTCTTTTGTTATCAGGAAAGAAGGCTAGAAGCAGTTAATATTCATTCAGGAATGGACTGTTCTTCAGGTCCAGGCTGCAATCCAAGAAGCCCTGGTTCTTGGCCATAAGTACTGATACATTACAGTATTAGAAGTATGAATGGAGGAAACATATGTCATCTTCAGATTATGGCAAGTCTCAGTAGGAGAACCACAGCACAGACCTCTAATGACATGAAGAAATGACGTACCATATAGAGTGGAGAGTTACGCACCAATCAAAAAACAACTCCTGAGATACAGGTTGGCCCTGGAGGGGGAACACCAGATCATGGGATATCAATCCATGCAGCCAAGACTACCAAACATGAGCTGGGTCTTGTCAGTCCCACAAAATCATATAATCAAACAGGCCCAGCAGCAATCCACTGAGATGGAAGTGGTACATCCAAAATTTAAGCAGAAGCAGAACCAGCAGGCATGAGTAGGCTATAGAAGCAGGTGGTTTCTGCTCTTGCACTGGGACCTCTCTTACAGCTGATGCCTATGGCCACATGAGGTGGAGGACACTCTAATGACTAGCTGACAGAGAAGGGGGAAAGGAGAGTTTGGTTCATGGATCGGTTCGCTCAGTAATGGATGAAAAATAAAAATGAACTGCAACTGCGCTACAAAGGGAAAATTTTGCCAGTGGCACAGCTTCTGGTGGTGAACTTAATCATTCACACATATGTGCTCTCAGAAGCCATAACATATAGAGAAACATCAACAGCAGAAGGAGGAAATCTGGGTAACTGTGGCAGGGCCTCATTAAAAGTAGACTAAGGGGGTTAAGGGTTTCTGCATCAACAATGTAAGGGAGAGCAGGGAAACTGTGCAGAGGGCTCCGGGCTGGAGAAGAGGGACATCACATAAATGAGAATCAAGAGGAGCATGAATTTGGGGACTGACTGTCTGTGGGGAACCAGTAAGAGGTGGGCATAAAGAGGACTCAAGCTAAATGAGGAAAGGAGGCACTGCTATCAAGAGGAACAATAGGAGCAGAGCACAAGGAACAGAAAGAATTCAGTCCTGGGCCATCTGCCAATGAGTCAAGCCAGACTGCCTTCGCTGAACCACATTATCCATCATCATAATGTCAGGAACCCCCACACCCCCTAATCACAAAGTTCAGGTACCTTCAGTAAGGGAATCTGTGATTCACTGCTGTGGTGGTAAGAGATTGGGGCCTGGATTGCCCCCACTATGCTTCAACTATTTTGTAGACTACTTTTATTCCTTACTGTTTGGGTATGACCATTTCCCTAAGTCATTAAATAAAGTTTGAGATCAGTATGGATTTTCATTTTACTTGTTTTCTTTTATTGTATGTGTGTTCTGCTGATCTTTGTCCTTCCCACACCTGGTCCACATAAACTTGTTCTTTTTCCTCTTAGATTCATTATTGCTCAGAACTGCTTTCTGTAGAACCTTAGCTGCCACAGTACCCCACATGATGAAGACAAAGCAGTGTCTCAAACCCGTAAAAAAGGCAGGGCACTAGACCCTGCTGATGGCCCTGGTGGATGCTTCCCTGCATCCAGGATTTCTGGTATTCATTCTCCCAGCCAACTCCGTCAGCCCCTCCAAGCTTCTAGTGATAGGCTTCTAGGTAGACCAGCATACTCACACAGTCCACATGGAATCCCTTCGCTACTCCATCTCTACCTAGAGCTGGCTTTGCCTTCTAAGTTACACTTAGGTCTTTCATGAACTCTTTCTTCCAGGATTCTCCTGGAACCAAAGAACTCAGGGCATCAAATCACCCAGAGGCCACTTTGTTCCCATATTAAATTTTGTGGATTTGAGGGTTGCAATTTATGTAATATTATCTTAAGAATAGGCTCCAAGGCATTACTGGCCCTGAACATCAAAAAAGGAAAAAATAAAAAAGAAATTAATTGCCCTTCTATTTTTCCCTTGTCTCCCCCTCCTTCTGAGGTGAAGCTTATTGGTTGGGTAACAAAGCAAGAATGGCAACTGTAATTGTTGAGAATGCAAAATATTGAAAAAAACCGCTCCCTATTCCCCTTAAAAAGTCCATTCCTTCTGTCCCATGGTAGGAGACAGTCCAAGAATGGCCTTCACACTTTCCCTACGACCCAAAAATAAACCCAGTTCTCTGCACTAGATGTGATAGCCTGGCTTCTAGGATGGAATGATAAATGTAAGCTGATTCTCTTCTCAGGAGTGCCTTGAGGTAAAACTCATTCCCAGCAGATAGCTGCATGCCACACATTTCTTCCTCTTTTATCTTGAACATATGTACACTTTCACTGGAGACGGCCTGGCTAAAGCATGTACATTTTATGGTGCCTAGTTCAAACCTGCTACATCTGTTCCTCGCGGGTATGGAACAGAATATTTCCACTATGAACAAGAGGCATTTGCATAGATCAGAATTCCTCCCCACACTGGCCACAGATCAGGACCCACTGGCCATGGGGGACTCATGTTCACTAGTGAAGCTGATCTTGTTCAGTCTCTTCCTTATGTGAGTAAACATCTTTCCATCAGCACTTGTGTGAGTTATGCTTTTGCTGGTGACACCAACACCTGCAAACCATGGAGAGAGTTGGGAGCCTAGGACTGCTGGTTCTGGTGGCAGGCCTTGAGATGCTTTTTCTACCTTCCATGGGGTGAGACCCCCCTTGAAGGTAGTAATGAGCATCTCTCTTTCTGACCAACACTTGACACTTGACAATGAGTAGCATGATGATATTTGACATGTCCTTTATAGAATCTTTCTAAAGCACTCCTAATTAACTCTAGCAAACCTATTACCATCTACAAGATATTTACATTACAAAAGAGGAATTGGGATGATAGAACTACTATAGGGGTCTTCCGGTAAGATGGCAGAGTAGAGGAGGCTGGGGTCACCCCGTCTCCCTGTAAAAATAAGGGACATGTCCAAAAAATGGCCGCACGGCAGATCTGAGGTGTGAGTGATCATGTAGGGTCTCCTGCCCTGCATAGGGAGATCCTGGATGAAGTAGTGAGAAATTGAGATGGAGAGAATGGGGTGAATGTGTTTGGTCATGACTGTCTACCCCTACGGCTGGCTTGGGATGATTTTCCCTTTAGCTTCGTAGCTGGGAGTGTCCGTGGCAAACTTGGAAAATAACAGACAAGCTTTCCCTGTGCATAGACTCTACTTGGTTAGGGTAAGTGCCTGCTCTCCACCTTTGTGGCACGTTGCTGTGGGCACCTGGTTTTCTTTTTTTGGTGAGGACTGGAGGGGCCCTTCCCCTGGGAGGAGGGGGAGATGTGGAGTGGGCCAGTCTGACATCCAACCAGCAAGAGACCTGTTTGGGCCTTGGTACCACTCCCCTTCCCTTACGGAGGTGTGAAAACCACAAGAGTGTGAAGCTGAAGTGCCTGGTCCTACAGCTTGGCATCCTCCAGGGATTGAGTCTGGTAGCCATTAGATCCATCAGTGGCACGGAAGAGTCTCCATTAGGGTGTATGTCATTCATCTCCCAGTCCCAGAGTTGGCAGATTTTAGGGCATGTCATGGCTGTGGCCCTGGCTGGAGTCCCAATTCTAAATTTTAGATGTGGGAGGGAAATAAATGGGCAAAATAACTTTATTAATCCATTAAAATGTCCCATCCACAATAGAAGTTTATAAAGCATGTGAAGGAACAGATAACCATGGCTCAGCCAAATGACCAAATTAAATCACCTGAGGGACCCAGATTTTGGAATAGCTGCTTAAACTTGTTCAGAAAGAAACAAAAGACATCCCCAAAATACAGGGGAAGCATAAAGAAGAGACAGATATGGCTCAACCAAATGACCAAGTTAAATTATCCGAGGGGACTTAGAATTCAGAACAACTAACTAAGGTTGTACATAATGATATGAAAGATGTCAAGAGGTTACTACAAGAGCATAAAGAAGAATTTAAAAGAATAAATAGAAAAATATCAGACATCACAGAGGTGAAAGATACTGCAGATCAAATTAAGGGCATATTAAAGACTCACAATACTATATTTCATGAGACAGATGAAAGAATAAGCAAAATAGAAGACAGGACAAATGAACTTGAATTCAAGTTCATTGAATGTTCCAGAAGAAGAAATGGCAACGAAGATGGAAAAAATGCAACTTGATTTCAGGGAAATGATAGACAACATGAAGTGTACAAATATAAGAATTATTGGTGAGACTTCCGGGATGATGGCAAAATAGACTAGCTCGGTCTTAGCCCTGCTCCACGGAAAAGTTAGAAAAGGGACAGGAGGGCGATTGAAGTGGTGATTTGGGAGTGTGGATGACCTGGGAGAGACTTCTGCACATACAGCAGCCCTGGTTGCAGAGGCCGAGGAATCGAGAGGCAGAAAGCTGGAGCCTGGTGTAGAGGCGCAGAGCCACGGAGCCTGTGCGAGTGCACGGTCGGGAGCCTGGGACTAGGAAGTAAGACAGACCATGTTCCTTGGGCTCACTATCCTCATAAGCACGGCCCCGTGACCAGTGACTCACCCCACACCCCACGCACCTGAACCGCATCACCCACTCTCATTCCCCATGCTCCAGACACCCCTGTCCCACCAGCCCCCAATGCACGTACCTGCCCCACACCCCCACCCCAAGGGCAACCCAATCCACCTCTCTTGCACCCCTCCCATGCACTACTTCCCTTCCCTGTTCCCTGTAGGCTGTTGCCAGCACATAAAGGCACCAACCTCCATACCCAGGCTAACCCTGCCCCACCCCACCCACAGTGTCACAGAGCCTTACTACACCCTGCCTTAGCTCTGTGCAGCCATTTATGGCACTCCTAGGCCCATGCATGTGTACGGGCCCAAAATCCCATCATTCAGCTCTGGGAACCACACTATACGGCAGTCCTAGAACCATGCAGCATATGGCCCTCAGCCACAATTTCCAGCTCGGAGAAAGTGCTGACCTATGCAGCTGGGTCATATCTGCCCCCAATCCACAGAGGCATAATGCCGACCTGCTGCCACAGCTCTATGCATGTGCACAAAAGGCCCCATGCCCAGACCAGCACACACCAGGGTTATGCCCCGCAGACTGGTGCACCTGCTCAGCTATATTCTCCCTGGCTTCTGGGGGCCCATATTCACAAGCATCAGTGTAACGTCCCCAACCTGCACCTATACCTGCCCTGAAAGAAATCACCACACTAAGTGCCCTTCCTGTGCTCTACTCCCTGCTTTACAACCATCCTGCAAACAGAAGGCCTTAGACTATTGAAAGAAATCAACTCCCAAAGTAAATCAATCAAGATATTTACATGCCACGAAGACAGCAGAAGATCACTGAGCATATCACAATGCAAACAGATATAACCCTGCCTAATGACCAAATTGAAATACCAGAGGAGACACAGATTCTGGAACAACTAATCAAAGATGTTCATACAACTCTACTTAATAAAATAAGTGGGATAGTAAATGACATAAAGAAGATCAAGAAGACAATAAAAGAGCATAAAGAGGAATTCAAAAGAATAAATAGAAAAATAGCAGATATCACAGAGATTGAAGACTCTGCTGACCAAATAAAAAACATACTAGAGCCACACAATACCAGATTTGAAGACACAGAAGAAAGAATAAGTGCTATAGAGGACACAATAATTGACTTCGAAGACTCAAAACAGCAAGAGGCAAAAAAAGATGGAAAAAATTGAATGGGAACTCAGAGAGGTGATAGACAAAGTAAAGCACACAAATATAAGAATCATTGGTGTCTCAGAAGGAGAAAAGAGGAGTAAAGGGCTAGGAAGAGTAGTTGAAGATATAATGGGGGAAAACTTCCCAACCCTCAGAAAAGACATAAATATACAAGTCAAAGAATCCCAAAAAACTCCAAACAGATTAAATCCAAGTAGACATACCCCAAGGTATGTATTAACCAAACTGTTAAATGTTGAAGAAAAGCAAAAAATCCTGAAAGCAGCAAGAGAAAAATAATCTATTATATACAAGGAAAATCAACTGAGACTGAGTTCAGACTACTCAACTAGCACCCTGAAGGCGAGAAGGTAGTGGTATAATATATTCAAGATCCTGAAAGAGAAAGACTTCCAGCCAAGAATTCTATACCCAGCCAAACTGTCCTTCAAAATTGAGGGAGAGATTAAAGCTTTCACAGACAAAAAAGTCCTGAAAGAATTTATCAACAAGAGACCAGCCCTATAAGAAATACTAAAAGGAGTTCTGCCAGCTGAAAAAAAAAAAAGACAGGAGAGAGACGTCTGGAGGAGGGCACAGAATTGAAGAGTACCACTAAGGGTTATCTAACGAATTCAAAAAGAAAAAAGGAAAAGAATATAGAGATCTGAAAAATAAAATAAAATGATAAGATGGTGGAATCAAGAAACGCATTTTCAGTAATAACTTTGAATGTTAATGGACTAAACTTACCAATTAAAAGGTACAGATTGGCAGAATGGATTAAGAAACATAATCTACCTATATGCTGTTTACAAGAAACTCATTGTAGACACAAGGACATAAATAGATTGAAAATAAAAGGATGGAAAAAATGTTCATACAAGTTGTAACCAAAAGAAAGCAGGAGTAGCTATACTAATATCAGACAAAATAGACTTTAAATGTAAAGACATCATAAGAGACAAAGAAGGACACTATATACTAATTAAAGGGTCAATTCACCAAGAAGATATAACAATCATAAATGTTTATGCTCCCAATCAAGGATCTCCAAAGCACATGAGACAGATATTGGCAAAACTGAAGGGAGCGATAGCTGTTTCAACAATAGTAGTAGGAGACTTCAATACACCACTCTCTTCTATAGATACAACAACAAGACAGAAGACCAACAAGGAAATAAAGAAGTTAAATAACTTGATACATGAATTAGACCTAACAAACATATATAGGTCATTACACCCCAAATCACAAGTTTATACATTCTTCTCTACTGCTCACGGAACATTGTCCAAGATAGATCATATGTGGGGGCACAAAACAAGGTCTTTATAAATATAAAAATATTGAAATTATTCAAAATACTTTCTCGGATCACAATGGGATAAAGCTGGATCTCAGTAACCACCAAAGAACAAGAACATTCACAAATATATGGAGATTAAATAGCACACTCTTAAACAACCAGTGGGTCAAAGAAGAAATTGCTAGAGAAATCAGTAGCTATATGGAAATGAACGAAAATGAAAATACAACTTATCCGAACTTGCGGAATGCAGCAAAAGCCGTGCTAAAAGGGAAATTTATTGCCCTAAATGCCTATGTTAAAAAACATGAAAGAGCAAAAATCAAGGACTTAACAGCAAACTTGGAGAAAGTACAGCAATCTAATCCCAAAGCAAATAGGAGAAGAGAAAAAACAAAGATTAGAGCAGAGACAAATGAATGGGAGAACAAAGGAACAATAGAAAGAATCAATAAAACCTAAAGTTGGTTCTTTGAGAAATCAATAAAACTGATGGGCCACCAGCAAGACTGACAAAGAAAAACAGAGGGAATACAAATAAACAAAATCAGAAATGAGAAGGAGTGCCTTACCACAGACCCTGAAGAAATAAAAGAAATCATAAGATGATACTATGAACAACTATACACCAACAAACTAGACAACTTAGATGAAATGGACAAATTCCTGGAGAAACATAAACAAGCTACACTGACTCAGGAAGAAATAGAAGATCTCAAGAAACAAATCACAAGTAAAGAGATTCAACCAGTCATCAAAACTCTTCAAACAAAGAAGAGCCCAGGGCCAGATGGCTTCATGGTGGAATTTTATCAAACATTCCATAAGGAGCTAACACCAATCCTGCTCAAACTTATCCAAAAAAATTGAGGAAAAAAGAACTCTATCTAATTCATTTTATGAAGCTAATATCATTTTAATTCCAAAACCGGGTAAAGATGCTATTAGAAAGTTAAACTACAGGTAAATCTCCGTAATGAACATAGATGCAAAAATTCTCAACAAAATATTAACACATCGAATCCAACAGCACATTAAAAGAATTATACACCATGACCAAGTGGGGTTTATACCAGGAATGTGAGGATGGTTTAACACAAGAAAACCAATTAATGTAATACAGCATATTAACAAATGAAAAGGGAAAAATCACATAATCATCTTGTTGATGCTGAAAAAGCATTTGACAAAATTCAGCATCCTTTTCTGATAAAAACACTCCAAAAGATAGGAATCAATGGTAACTACCTCAATATGATAAAGGGAATATATGAAAAACCAATCACTGGCATTGTACTCAATGGAGAGAGTCTGAAAACTTTCCCCCTAGGATCAGGTACAAGGCAAGGATGCCCACAGTCACCACTATTATTCAATATTTTGCTAGAAGTTCTAGCTAGAGCAATCAGGCAGGACAAAGATTTAAAAGGCATCCAAATTGGAAAGGAGGAAGTAAAACTCTCATTTGCAGATGATATGATACTATACTTGGAAGATTCTGAGAAATCTACAGTAAAGTTACTTGATCTAGTAAACAAATTCATCATGGTGACAGGATATAAAATTAATGTGCAATTTTGCATGAGAAAGAACAAAGGAATGTCATTACTGCAGGGTGCTGAAAATAGATGGTAATTAATATTTTAAAATTTCAACTTATGTTTGAGACTAAAGCAAAAAATATTTGGTACAAAATTTATATTTTGACTAGTGCATTTCCTAATATAACTTATGTCGATAGCTTAATTGAACACCATAAGTACATGGAACCTTGAACAGGACATGAAATTTTATTGGTTTGTCCGCAGTGATGCCCTGATGAATCCCAGAGTGATTTGATCAGTGAATAGAAAAATATTTGCAAAGTCCCCTTCGGGGTGTGGTGAGAACAGGGGAAAAGTCAACCTCCCCAAGTTGAATTCTTGATATTCTCGCAGGCAGTGTGGACAACCAAAGCTATAGGCTGAGTCCCCAGTCTTGGAGTTTGTTTATGTGAAACTTAGCCCCGCGAAGGATGGGTCAAGCCTGCTTGGAATTGGGCCTAAGAGTCACCCCCAAGAGAACTTCTTTTGTTACTCAGATGTGGCCTCTCTCTCCGGCCAACACAGCAAGCAAACTCACAACCCTCCCCCTGTCTACGTGGGACATGACTCCCAGGGGTGTGGACCTTCCTGGCAACATGGGACAGAAATCCTGGAATGAGCTGATACTCAGCATCAAGGGATTGAGAAAAACCCTAGAATGAGCTGAGTCTCAGTATCAAGGGATTGAGAAAACCTTCTCGACCAAAAGAGGGAAGAGTGAAGTGAGACAAAGTGTCAATGGCTGAGAGATTCCAAACAGAGTTGAGAGATTATCCTGGAGGTTATTCTTACACATTAAGTAGATACCACCTTGTTAGTCAAGATGTAATGGAGAGGCTGGAGGGAACTGCCTGAAAATGTAGAGCTGTGTTCCAGTAGCCATGTTTCTTGATGATGATTGTATAATGATATAGCTTTCACAATGTGACTGTGTGATTGTGAAAACTTTGTGTCTGATGCTCCTTTTATCTACCTTGTCAACAGATGAGTAGAACATATAGAATAAAAATAAATAATGGGGGAGCAAATGTTAAAATAAAAAAATTAATGTGCAAAAATCAGTAATATTTCTATACACAAGCAATGACCCAGCTGAGGAGTCAGTCGAGAAAAAAATTCCACTCAAAATAGCAACTAAAAGAATCAAATATTTAGGAATGAACTTAACCAGGCACGTGAAGGACTTGTACATAGAATACTACATAACATTGCTAAAATAAATCAAAGGAGGTCTAAATAGGTGGAAAGATATTCCCTGCTCATGGATAGGAAGGCTAAATACAGTTAAGATGTCAATTCTCCTTAAATTGTTCTACAGATTCAGTACAGTACCAATCAAAATTCCAAGAACCTACTTTGAAGTTTTGGAAGAGCTAACTACCAAACTCATCTGGAAGGGAAAGAGACACGAATAGCTAAAAGCATCCTTAAAAAGAAGAACAAAGTGGGAGGATTAACATTCCCTGACTTTAAAATCTATTATAAAGCCACAGTGGTCAAAACAGCATGGTACTGGCAAAAAGACAGAAGCATTGACCGATGGAATTGACTTGAAAGTGCAGAAATAGACTCCCAATTCTATGGCCAACTGATTTTTGACAAGGCGCCCAAATCCTCTGAATTGGGACAAAATAGTTTTTCAGTAATTGGGCATGAAAGAACTGGATATCAATAGCCAAGAGAATGAAAGAGGACAGCTATCTTATAGCCTACACAAAAATTAACTCAAAGTAGAACAAACACCTAAATATAAGAACTAGCACCATAAAGCTTCTAGAAGAAAATGTAGGGAAACATCTTCAAGAGCTAGTAGTAGGAGGTAGCTTCCTGAACTTTACACCCAAAGCCCAAGCAACAACAACAACAAAAATAGATAAATAGGAATTCCTCAAAATCATATGCTTCTGCACCTCAAAAGACTTCGTCAAAAAGGTGAAGAGGCAGCCAATTCAATGGGAGAAAATATTTGCAAATCACATATCGGACAAAGGTTTGATATCCTGTATATACGAAGAAATCATACAATTCATCAACAAAACAGCAGACAACCCAATTATAAAATGGGCTAATGATATAAATAGTCATTTTTCTGAAGAGCAAATAACAGATGGCTCAAAAGCACACGACGAGATGCTCATTTCCATTGGCTATAAGGGAAATTGCAGATTAAGACTGCAATGAGTTTCACCTCACACCTGTAAGAATGGCTGCTATTAAACAAACAGGAAGCTATAAATGTTGGAGAGGATGTGGAGAAACTGGGACACTTATGCAGTGCTGGTGGGAATGTTTAATAGTGCAGCCACTATGGAAGACTGTTTGGCGGTTCCTTAGGAAACTAAATATCAAGTTGCCCTATGATCCAGCAATAGCACTACTTGGTATATACCCAGAGGAGCTGAAAGCAATGACACAGACAGACATTTGCACACCGATGTTCATAGCAGCATTATTCACAATTGCCAAAAGATGGAAACAAACCAACTGCTCATCAATGAATGAGTGGATCAACAAAATGTGGTATATATATAAGATGGAATATTAAGCAGCAGTAAGGTAAAATGACGTCCTGAAGCACATGACAACATGGATAAGCCTTGAGGACATAATGCTGAGTGAAATTAGCCAGACACAAAATGGTAGATACTGTATGTTTCACTTTTATGACCCGCCTAAAGGTATAATCAGACATTGTAATACAGAATATGGGTGATTTAGAGATGCATAGAAACTAGAGATGGGTGAACTGTTAGCTAATGAGGTTGCACTCCACTGTAAGGAAATAGATAGGAGTGAAGGTGGTTCCCTAGTGGGTCTATAAGTAATATTACCACACTGAAGATGAACAAGATTGAAAGGGGTTGTATAGACCTATGTGTTCCACTTATTCACACTAGAAATATGAATTCGTTCTCATAAGAATTACTTCAAAGATATGATCTTTGTATAAAAAATGTTTAAGTCCAGGGTACGGGAGATAACTGCTATTGCATGCTAAAAGCTATGTTCAAAAGGAAACCATCAGCACTACCACAGCAACAGCAGAGGTAAATAATGGGGGGAGGGACAAGAGTTAAGAGGAGGTTTATATTTCTCATTTGGCGAGGGTGTGTTATTGGTTTCCTTTTTCTTGGGGACAGTGAAATTATCTAAAATTGAGAATGTTGATGGGCTGTGGACTTTGGACCCTGTACATGATGCCTGATGCAGGTGGCTGAAGGATGCACTGATGGAGAAGTAGATTGGTGAATGATGGTGTATACTTATGAATGAAGGTTGTGCTGCTACAAAAAGGGACAAAGTCATGAGTCCATGTAATGATGTGAATGAACATGTGGGACATTTAGTGAGACAAAATAAACCAGAAACAGAAGAACAACAATGGTATGGTCACCCTCAGAAAATGTTTATAAGGAAACAGGGGCCTAGATTGTAAGCTTTTAGAGCAGACACATTAAGTCCAGAGTGATGATTATTATTTCTGGATTTTGAGAGGCTGTTTTATATATGTAATCTGATATTTAGAGATAAGAATGAAACTGACCTTCTCGACCAAAGGGGGAAGAGTGAAAGGAGACTAAGTGTCAATGGCTGAGAGACTCCAAACAGAGTCGAGAGGTTATCCTGGAGGTTATTCTTATGCATTAAGTAGATATCACCTTGTTGCTCAAGATGTAGCAGAGATGCTGGAGGGAACTGCCTGAAAATGTAGAGCTGTGTCCCAGTAGCCATTTTTCTTGATGATGATTGAACAATGATATAGCTTTCACAATGAGACTCTGTGAATGTGAAAACCTTGTGTCTGATGCTCCTTTCAGCTACTATATCAACAAAAGAGTAGAACATATGGAATAAAAATAAATAATAGGGGGAACAAATGTTAAAATTAATTTAGTTTGAAATGCTAGTGATAAATGAAAGCAAGGGGTAAGGGGTATGGTAGGTATAATCTTTTTTTCTTTATTATCATTTTATTCCTTTTTCTGTTGTCTTTTTATTTCTTTTTCTAAATCGATGCAAATGTTCTAAGAAATGATGCATATGCAACTATGTGATAATATTAAGAATTACTGATTGTATATGTAGAATGGAATGATATTTTAATGTTCTTTTGTAAGTTTTTTAATTAATAAAAAAGTTTATAAAAAAAAAAGAATGAAACTGAACAGGTTGGGGTTAAAGTAATTCAGAACATAGGGTAAGGAAGACAGTGTGTATATTTTAGAACCACACATAATCTTTAAGACCAATGAAAGAAAGGTTTATTGGATCTGGAACTGAGAATTTTCTATAGTGCATAATCGAATTCAGTCTATCTGTATAGCTCATTTGAACAATTGAAACACAGGGAGCACAGAATAAGAAAGAGGTCCTTTAATCCTGTGTACATTATTGTAATGCCTGGAAACATCCTAGGTATATTAAGCAGATAATCAAAAAATATTGGCAAAGTCTCCTGAGTGAGGGGAGAAAGAATATGGAACTATTAAACCTTACCATCAGGGAATCCCCTGATACTGTGTCAAACTTTAGGGGCACCCAAATCAATAGGCCATGCCCTCGATCATGAGGCTTACTCTTGTGAAGCTTATGTAGGTAGCAGAGAAGCTTACACTACCTATAGGCATGCCCAAGAGTTACTTCTGGAGGACCTCTATTGTTGCTCAGATGTGGCCTCAGTCTCTCTAAGCCCAACTCTGCAAGTGAAATCATTGCCCTCTCCCCTATATGGGACATGACATCCAGGTGTGAAAGTCTCCCTGGTGGTGTGGAAGGTGACTCCCAGGGATGAGTCTGGGCCTGGAACCATGGGATCAACAATTCCATCCTGGCCAAAAGGGGGAAATGAAGTGTAATTAATAAAGTGTCAGTGTCAGAGAGAGTTCAAATAGAGTCGAGAGGCTACTCTGGAGGTTGCTCTGATGCAAGCTTCAGTTAGGCCTTGCTACCTATCATTACCTGCCAACCCCCAACCAGGACCATTCCAGCCAATCCTAAAGACACCTAGGGCAATATATAAGACTCCACAAGGGTTCCAGGCACTAGAGGATCTTTCCAGAAACCTACAATCTCCAGGTGGGTCCCTGGTCCAGATGAGTCCTGAAACCTAGCCCAGCCTCTCCAGAACATCAGATAGTTCCATCTCCCTACCCCATATTAGTGACAGACCCTTCCAATACCAAAAGTTTAGAATTTTCATAGCCCAAACAACCCCAAAGAGAGGTACAGAAAGATCAAAGGTGGTAGTGGAATTATACATAGAAGATAGGATTTAACAAATGAATATGATTGCTGAATCATTAAACTGATATATTTTTAGTCTCCAATATTTTAGAGCAGCTATTAGTAAAAACCTAAAATTGTGAAATTGTAACCCATGTCAAAGTCTGAAATATGTTCACAACTAATTGTGGTGCTGTGCTTTGAAATTTATAGCTTTTTTGCATATATGTTATTGTTCACAAGGAAAGAAGGAAAAAAGTCTATTGTGATGATAAAAAAGTATTTAAGCCCTCTAGCCTCCTATATTCTGGAGCAGCTAGAAGGAAAAATATGAGAGGATCATATGGTAGCCCACAACAAACTCTGGGATCTGTCCTGTAACCATTTGTTGAAGAGTGCTTTGAAAACTATTGCTTTTTTTTACGTCTTTGCTTTGTATATATGTTATACTATACAATTTTAAAAAGTTGAAAAAGTGATCAGATTTCAACAAGTTTATGAATGAAGTTGATCTGGATAGGACTAAGGTAAATCAGAATACAAGATAAAGGTTAATATGGCCTATACTTTAAAACTTCAACTTCTGTGTGAGACCAAAGGTAGAGATGTATATTCAGTGCAAAATTTATGTTTTGGGTACTGTATTATTCAATTTAAATTTTTTGGTCAGTTTATTTTAACATCATCATTAATATGGAATCTTGAATAGGGCATGAGCTCTTGTTAGTTTGTACATGTTAGTGTGATGCCCCGATACATCACAGAGTAATTTAGGCAGAGAATAAGAAAGTATTTGCAAGTCCCCTTGGGGGGCCCTGGGGAGAAAGGAGGAAATATTAAACTTCCCCATCTGGGGAATTCCTGATATTCTCACCAGCAGTGGGGATAACCAATTCAATATGCTGAGCCATATATTCATATACTCATAGGTGAACTCACTGCCCTCCCACTACGTGGGACAGAACTCCCAGATTCACTGGGACCTGGCATTATGAAAATGAGAAAGACGTTTACAAAGTTTATCCTGTGTTTGTGAAAACCTTGTTTCTGATGCTCCTTTAATCCAGGGTATGGACAGAATAATAATAATAATAAAAGGATAAAAGGGTAAATAATGGGGGGGTAGGGGGTAAAATAAATTGGGTAGATTGCAATGCTAGTGGTCAATAAGAGGGAGGGGAAAGAGTTATGGGATGTATGGGGATTTTTTTATTTCTTTTTCTGGAATGATGAAAATGTTCTAAAAATGATCATGGTGATGAATACACAGCTATGTGATGATGTTGTGAGCCATTGATTATATATTTTGCATGGACGATATGTGTGTGAAGATTTCTCAATAAAAATATTTTAAAAATCTGTATCATCTCATATTACCATAGCTACTTGTGCTTTCTTTAGTTACCACTTACATAGAACATCTATTTCCATGTTTTCACTTTCAATCTCTGTTCTTGGATCTAAGATAAATCTCTTGTGAGCAGCACGTAAACAAATCATATTATTTAATCCATTCTGTCAATCCGTATCTTTTAATTAGTGAATTTAGTCCATTAAGATTCATAATTATCACTGTAAAAGCAAATCTTAGGTCTAGCATCTTAAGCTACTTGATTAGCTTTCAAAACTGTGAAGGTTCTCAAAATATCAAGTAGAAAGTCATTAGAAATATCAATCTTTCTATAGTAATGACCTATGATATTGAGCAATTTCAAGTTTTGGATTTCAGGTAAGTATAAACATACATTTTTTTTTCTTTTTATGCTGTATGGCGGGGTCACATTTCATTGTTTTTCTATATGAGTATCCCGTTATTGCAGCACCATTTGTTGATTTTTTTTGTTTGATTTTTTGTTTACTTGCTTGCTTGTTTGATTATTTTGGGGGGACTTGCATGGTCCAGGAATCAAACCCCAGGAATTTTACCAGTGACTTACCCTCGCACTCCCCACATACAATTATTTTTATCATTAATATATGGAAATCATAATCACCAAAAATGGGTATCTTGGTTAGCTTATCCATAGACATATTAAATAAAATATATTCAGTATAAAGTCTATGTTTGTACAATTAATTTCATAAATCAATTTACAATTAATGTAAACCAGGAAAAAAATCTAGAGATACAGATATCAGAGTTTCTTGAATTCTAGATATTAGACCCTAACATCATTTGATTATTCATCAAAACTGTGTACATTCTAAAATACCAAGTAGAATGTTATTAGAAACATCAACTTTGCTATAATATTAATTTATATACTGGACTTTTTCAAGTTTTTGATTTCAAGAAAACATAAAGATACAAATATTTTTACAATTAATGTATGGAAATCTTTTTTTTTTTTTTTGCATAAGCAGGCACTGGCAATCAAACCTGGGTCTCAGATGTGGCAGGCGAGAATTCTGCCACTGAGCCACTGTCGCACTGCCCAATTTATGGAACTATTAACCACCAAAAATGGATATCTTGGTTAGCTTATCCATAGGCATATAAAATAAAACATAATCATTATAAAACCTGTGTTTGTTCATTAAGCTTCATAAACCAATTTAAAATTGATGCAAACCAGGAAAAAATCTAGAGATATAGATATCAGAGTTTCTTGAATTCTAAATATTAAACCCTAACTTAAATGTCATTTGATTAGCTGTCAAAACTATATACATTCTCAAAATATCAAGTAGAAAGTTATTAGAATCATAAACTTTGCTATAGTAATGACCTATGTTACTGAACATTTTCAAGTTTTTGATTTCAGGAAAATATAAAGATACAAGTGGTTTTTTTTTACAGTTAACATAATAAAATCTTATCTCTTATGATATCATGACATTTAGAATGTATTTCATTGGCTATTACTGTAGCCCAAAAGCAATAGTACTATAGAAAGCATAAGCTACTTGTGCTTTTTATTTTTGGTTGCAGTTTGCATAGAACATCTATTGCCATTCTCAAACTCTCAATCTGTATTCTTGCATCTAAGATAAATCTCTTATGAGCAGCATATAGATAGGTCATATTATTTAATCCATTCTGTCAATCTGAGTCTTTTAATTACTGAGTTTAGTTCATTAATATTCAAATTTACTACTGTAAAAACAATTCTTGGGTCTAGCAACTTATCTTATAGTTTTTTGTCATATCTATATATTCTTTTCCCTGTCTCACTTTTTGTCTTTTAAGCTACTCTTGCTAATACTTTTCCATTATGTGCCCTCTTCCAGACCCCCCTTTCTAGTCTTTCAGTTATACAAAGCTCCCTTTAATATTTCTTGTTGCATAGGTCACGTGCTGGCAAATTCTTGCAGCTGTTGTTGATCTGTGAGACTTTAATCTCTCCCTCAATTTTGCAGGACAACCTGGCAGGATAAAGAATTCTCGGCTGGAAGTCTTTCTCATTCAGAATCTTAAATATATCATACCACTGCCTTCTTGCCTCTGTGGTGCCTATTGAGTAGTCTGAGCTTAGTCTAAAATAGTTTCCCTTGTATGTAATAAATCTCTTTTCTTTTGTTGTTTTCATGATTTTTGTGTTTCTCTTCAAGATTTGACATTCTGATAAGCTTATATCTTGGGGTAAGCCTATTTGGATTTATTCTGTTTGAGATTCATTGGGCCTGTTTGGTTTGGATGTTTATGTCTTTTATAAAGGTTGGGAAGTTTTCTCCCACTGTATCTTCAATTAGCCTTCCTATCCATTTACTCTTCTCTTCTCCCTCTGGGGCACCAATAATTCTTTATTTTTATATTTTTTAATATTTTTATTGAGAAACCTTCACACACATACAGTTCATCCATAGTATACAATCGATGGTGCACAATATGATCACATAGTTGTGTATTCATCACCATAATCATTTTTTAGTACAGTTGCATCACTCCAGGAAAAGAAATACAAGGAAAAAAAAGAGAACTTATACATCCCATACCCCTTACTCCTCCCTCTCATTGACCACTAATGTTTCAATCTACCCAATTTTTACCCTTTATCTCCCCTCTATTGTTTATTTACTTTTTATGTTAATTTTTTTTGTTCATCTGTCCATATCCTGAATAAACGGAGCATCAGACACAAGGTTTTCACAATAACCCAGTCCCATTGTAAAAGTTATATCTTTATATAATCATCTTCAAAAATCAAGGCAACTGAAACACAGCTTGACAGTTTAAGGAACTTCCCTCCAACCACTCCAATACACCATAAACTAAAAAGGGATATCTGTATCATGCGTAAGAATAATCTCCAGGATAACCTCTCGACTCTGTTTGAAATCTCTCAGCACTGAAACTTTATTTTGTCTCATTTCTCTCTTCCCCCTTTTGGTCAAGAAGGTTTTCTCAATCCCATGATGCCAGATCCCAGCTCATCCCGGGATTTCTATTCCTTGTAGCCAGAGAGATTTACATCCCTGGGAGTCATGTCCCACGTAGTGGGGAAGGCAGTGAGTTCACCTGCCAAATTGGGTTATAGAGAGAGGCCACATCTGAGCAACAAAAGAGGTTCTCTGGGGGTGACTCTTAAGCATAATTATAGGTAGGCTTAGCTTATCCTTTGCAGGAGTAAGTTTCATAGGGGCCAACACCTAGATGGATAGCTAAGCCTATTGAATTGGTTGCCCCCCACTGCTTATGAGAATATCAGGAATTCCCCAGATGGGGAAGTTGAATGTTTCCTCCATTCTACCAAGTACCCAAAGAGGACTTTGCAAATACTTTTTTATTCTTTGCCCAAATTACTCTAGGCATCACATTAATCTGTACAAACCAACATGGATCTCATGCCTATTCAAGATTCCATGTACTTATGATGTTCAACTAAACTGACCATACAAGTTAAATTAGATAATGTGCTGCCCAAAACATAAATTTTTCACTAAATAAATATCTCTCCCTTTGGTCTCACACAGAAGATGAAGTTTTAAAATGTGGATCACATCATCCTTTACTCTATATTCTGATTTACCTTAGTCCTATCCAGATCAGCTTCATTCATATCTCAAGTCAAAGTCTGATCACTTTTTCAACATTTTTAACAGTTGCTGTATGAGGTAATGCTGACTTTCATAGCTTCAGAGCTCTAACTCAGAGTCTCAAGGGTCACATAAATACCCAAGCTTCAGGGAATGACCAGGTTATAAACAAATAGTTCAGTATCTCCGAATTTAGAGATAGCAGTTACAACTCTTGAATATATGTGCTGCTGTAAGAGCTTACAATCTAAGACCCATTACAGTAGGCCCCAACCTGATAACCCATGCTTTTGACTTCAATTCTCCAAGTTTGTATATTGTAGTTAGTCCATATGAGTGAGGCATGATATTATTTGTCTTTTTGTTTCTGACATTTCCTTCAACATATTGTTCTCAAGGTTCATTCACCTCATTGCATGCCTAACTTCATTCCTTCTTGCAGCTGCTCAGTAGTTCATTGTGTGTATACACCATAGTTCCTCCTTTCATCCCTCAGTAGTTGTACCCTTAGGCCCTCTACATCCATGGTGAATCACAAACACTGGGCCATAAATACCAGTGTGCAAATGTCCATTTGTGTCCCCACTCTCAGTTCCTCCAGGTATATACTTAGCATTGGGGCTGCAGGATCACATGACAACCCCACCCCTAGCCTCCTGTGGAGCCACACACTGCCCTCCAAGGGATTGCACCTCTCAGCCTCCCTACCAACAGTGAATAGTACATCTCTTTCTCCACGTTTTCTCTAGAGCTTGTTTCTCTCTGTTCATTTTTAAACAGTTTTATTCACACACCATATAATCCAACCTAAGTAAATAGTCATGCCTTCGCCGACCTAATCTATATGAAGACATATATTTTTCTTCTGCAAAGAATCCATACTCTACTCCCATATCCCCCACTTGTTGACATTTAGTTTTGGCATAATGCCTTTGTAACATTCAGTGGAAGCATATTACAATGTTACTGTTGACTATAGACCCTAGGTTGCATTGATTGTACTTTTTCCTGTATACCAACCATTTTCAACACCTTGCAATGTTGACATATATAATATATATAATATAAAGGTGGATCAAGATGAATTTATTGATATGGGCCCACTAAGCAGAGATTCTGCATTCAATGTGGTAGCTCGATGGTTAGAAAGGGCATTACAGTTTGGATGGTTGGCTGAAACATGAATCAAAGGTACCAAGGTCGAAATGCTAGAACTTACCTGGTAAAATGTAGATAAGGGGATCCACAGACTTAGAGAGATGGGAACATTGGAGTGGATTTATCATGGAAGACCTGCTCACACACTCTAGGAATGTCCAGAGGACACGTTTTTCTCCAGAATCTTGAGAAACTAATTCGTGAGACGAGCTCCATCATCCCTGAAGAGCTCTGTAGTCACCCTTCTTGTAGGCCAGATTACTGTGGGAACAGCTGTCACTGAGCTGGAATCCTTAAACACAATGGGGATGATTGCATCCCAAGTTGGCAGAAGCCACGTGGCAACAGTTAGTCACCATAGACAAGGTGGGCATGGCCACCGTAATAGACAGCAGAGTCAAAGCAGCAGTCAAAAATAATCTGACTTGCAGAGACTTGTGGCATTGGCTAGCAGATCATGGAGTACCTAGAAGTAAAATAGATGGACGGCCTACTAAATTCTTGCCTGAGCTGTATAAGCAGAAGTATTCTAGGTCAAATGAACAGAAATCAAACCTGAGTTATAAAAACAGAGAGCCTTAGCCCTCAATTCCCAGACTTGAGACAGTTTACAGACCCAGAGCCCATCAAATGAGGGAAGGGCTGGGTACCCTTGGGAAAGGACCCTGTGGCAATGCCCAAAATTTACACTGTTAACCTTCCTCCCAGCCTTCCCCAAGGAGACCTACAGCCTTTTACCAGGGTGACCATGCATTGGGGAAAAGGAAATGATCAGATATTTGGGGGATTATTAGACACTGGCTCAGAAATGACACTAATTCCAAGAGACCCAAAACATCGCTCTGATCCACCATTCAGAGTAGGGGCTTATGGAGGCCAGGTGATCAATAGACTTTTAGCTCAGGTCTGCTTACAGTGGGTCCAGCGGGTCCACAGACCCATTCTGTGGTCATTTTCCCAGTTCCAAAATGCATAATTAAAATAAAAATACTCATGTGTTACCCGGTGCCAGCCCACGACAAAAAAAAAATCATCAAAATACTCAGCAACTGGCAGAAACCCCATATTGGTTCTCTGACTCATGGAGGAGGGCTATTATGGTAGGAAAGGCCAAATGGAAGCCACGAGAACTACCCGTACGTAGCAAAATAGTGAATCAGAAGCAATACTGGATTCTAGGATGGGTCGCTGAGATTAGTGACACTCTTAAGGACTTGAAGGATGCAGGGGTGATGATTCCCACCACATCCCCATTAGACTCTCTTATTTGGCCTGTGAAAAAACCAGATGGGTCTTGGAGGATGACTGGATCATTGCAAACGTAACCAGGTGATGACTCTAATTGCAACTGCTATTCTAGATTTGGCATATTGCTTGAGCAAATCAACACATCGCCTGGTACCTGGTATGCAGCTTTTGATCTAGCAAATGCTTTTTTCTCAATAGCTGTGAGTAAGGACCACCAGAAATAGTTTGCATCCATGTCACTATCTTGTCTGCAGGGAATGTGATAATTTCTCCCTCCCACTAGATATCATACTGGTCCATCATTTTGATGATATGTCCATTGGATCTAGTGAGCAACAAATAGCAACTCCTCTAGACTTATTCTTAAGGTATTTGCATGTCAGGGGATAGGAGATAAATCCAACAGAAATACAGGGGCCTTCCACCTCAGTGAAATTTCTAGGTGTCCAGTGGTATAGGGCACGTTAAATTATCCCTTCTAAGGTGAAGGATAACCTGTTGCATCTGGACCCTCCTACAACCAAAAGAGAACAAAATGCCTAGTTGGCTTCTTTGACTTTGGAGACAATGTAGTCCTCATTTGGGTCTACTACTCCGGCCCATTTACCAAGTGATGAGAAAAGATGCTAGTTTTGAGTGGGGATCAGAATAAGAGGAGGCTCTACAACAAGTCCAGACTGCTGTGCAAGCTGCTCTGCCACTTGGGCCATATGATCCAGCAGATCCAATGGTGTTGGAAGAGGCAAATAGTGTTGCTATCTGGTGCCTTTGAAGGCCCCTATAGGAGAATCAAAATGCAGACCCTTAAGGTTTTGTAGCAAAACCTAACTATCCACTGCAGATAACTACTCTCCTTTTGAGAAACAGCTTTTGGCCTTGTTACTGGGCCTCAGTAAAGATTGAACACTTAACCATGGGCCACCAAGTTACCATGAGACCTAAGTTGCCTATCATGAGCTGGGTAATGCACAGCAACATTCCATCATACAATGGAAATGGTATATAAGAAATAGGGCCCAAGCAGATCCTGAAGACAAATTACATGAAGTGGTCCGAATGTTCACGGCTTCTACTTCTGCTGCATTACCTTTTTTTTCCAAGCCCAGAACTATAGTTTTTTAGGGAGTTGCTTACAATAAGTTGACTGAGGAAGACAAAACTTGGGCCTGGTTTACAGATCTACATGATATGCAGATATCACCAAAAAGTGGACAGCTGCAGTACTGCAGCCACTTTCCGGGATGTCCCTGAAGGACAGTGATGAAGGGAAAGCCTCCCATTGGGCAGAACTTTGGGCAGTGCAGCTGCTGTTCATTTTCCTTGGAAGGAGAATTTGCAGGAGGCGCATTTATATACAGACTCATGGGTTGTTGCTAATGGTCAAGGACTTGGAAGGAAGATGATTGGAAGATTGTTGACAAAGAGGCCTGGGGAAGAGGTTGTGTGGATAGACCTTTCAGAGTGGGCAAGGAACATGAAGATATTTGTGTCCTGTGTGAATGTGCACTGGAGCATGACTAAAGATTTTTCAGATATTAATAATCATGTGGATAAGATGACCCATTCAGTGGATACAAGTCATGATCTTTCCCCAGCAATTCCTGTTATTGCCCAAAGAGCTGATGAACAAAGTGGGCATGGGGTAGGGATGGAGATTTTTTTGCATGGGCCTAACAACATGGACTTCCACTGACCAAGGCTGACCTGGCTACAGTTACTGCTGAGTGCCCACTCCACCAGCAGCAGGGACCCACACTCAGCCAATGAAATGACACCATTCCCCGAGGTGATCAGCCTGCTGCCTGGTGGCAGGTTGATAATAGTGGACCACTTCTGTCATGGAAGGGAAAGTAATTTGTTCTCACTGGAATAGACACATACTCTGGATATGGGTTTGCCTTCCCTACACGAAATGCTTCTGCCAAAACTATCATCCATGGACTTACAGAATGCCTTATCCATTGCCATGGTAGCCCACACAGCATTGCTTCTGATCAAGGAACCCATTTCACAGCAAATGAAGAATGGGAATGGACACATGCTCATGAAATTCCTGGTCTTATCATGTTCCCCATCATCCTGAAGCAGCTGGATTGATAGAACGGTCAAATGGCCTTTTGAAGACCCAATTATGGCGCCAATTGGGTGGCAATACCTTGCAGGGCAGAAACAGTGTTCTCCAGGAGGCTGTGTATGCTCTGAATCAGCATCCACTCCTTGATGCTGTTACTCCTGTAGCCAGGATTCAGAGGTCCAGGAATCAAGGGGTAGAAATGGGAGTGGCACCACTCACTATTACCCCTAGTGATTCACTAGAAAAATTTTTGCTTCTTGTCCCTGCAACCTTGAGCTCTGCTGGTCTACAAGTCTTAGTTCCAGGAGGAGGGAGTGCTTCCACCAGGAGATACAAAAATTTTCCATTGAACTGGAAGCTAAGACTGCCACCT
Source organism: Myrmecophaga tridactyla (assembly GCA_004026745.1). NCBI lineage: Eukaryota > Metazoa > Chordata > Mammalia > Pilosa > Myrmecophagidae > Myrmecophaga > Myrmecophaga tridactyla. Next base: position 48,102 of record PVIY010017111.1, read on the forward strand.
GGCCACTTTGGGCTACTTATGCCCTTGGATAACAGGCAAAGAAGGGGATTACTTTACTGACTGGGGTGATTTACTCTATCAAGGGGAAATAGGACTGCAACTACACAGTGGAGGTAAATAAAGGTTTTCTTGCAATAAAGGACATCCCCCAGGTTGTCTCTTAGTACTACCATGCCGTGTGATTAAAATCAATGAAAACTGCAACAACCCAATCCAGGCAGATCTAAGAATGGCCCAGAAACTTCAGGAATGAAGCTTTTGATCACTCCACCAGGGAAAGAACCACGGCCAGCTGAGGTACTTGCTGAGGGTAAAGTGAACATGGAATGGGTGGTGGAAGAAGGTAGTAATAAAAATGAACTGTGACCACTGACCAGTTATAGAAATGTGGACTGTAATGGTATGAATATTTCTTCCTTGCTTTGTAATGAGTACATTTCTATGTGTATATAAAGCAAATATCTTTCTTTTGCTCTCTGTCTTACCCCCTTTATCATACAAGTTGTATTGATTATGTTGTGGTATTTAAGTTATGGGATATCAAGTTCAAGAATGAATATTACCCAAGGACTTGCATCCTATTCTGGAGAGATTAGGTGTGCTTCCAGTTGTATGCACAACAGTTGAGTATTGTTAGGTGAAAAAAAATGTGGCTCTTATTGTTTTCTATTTAGAGATTAAGTATGGTTTAAGGTGATGTGTATAGCTGCCAAGTTGACAAGGGGTGGACTGTAATGTTTAGGTTCATATGCCAACTTGGCCAGGTGGTGGTGCCCAGTTGTCTGGTCAAGCAAGCACTGGCCCATCTGTTGCTCTGAAGACATTTCATGGACATCATGAGCATGTTGGCTGCATCCCCAGCTGATTACATCTGCAGTCGGCTAATGGGAGTGCCTTCTGCAATGAGTGACACTTAACCTAATTACCTGAAGGCTTTGAAGGAAAGTTCAGAAGAGAGAATCTCTCTGCTTCAAACAGCCGGACTCTCCAGGGAGTTCGTTGAGGACCTTCATTGGAGCTGCCAGCTCGCAGCCTAACCTACAGATTTTGGACTCTTGTGTCCCCTTGGTTCCATGAGACAGTTTTATAAGTATCATATTTATAGATACATCTTATTGGTTCTGTTTCTCTAGAGGTCACTGACTACTAACACACATTGAATGCTCTTTCTACCCTTCATGGGGTGAGACCACCCTCGGAGGTCATAATGGGCATCTCTATTTCTGACCAACATTTGACACAATGAATAAAGTGGCAATAGTGCGACATGTCCTTTATAGAATCTTTCTAAAGAGCTAATATTTAACTCTTGTAATCCCATTACCATCTACAAGATAGTACAAAACAAAAGAGGAATTGGGATGACAAAACTACTATAGGAACAATTCCCTGACAGAGTCATTCTATTAGGGAGGAAGAAAACTGCAAAGGCACTTTTTTTGTTCTGGGACATAGAGTTACCAACACTGATGAAAGGATTCCCAGCAGGTCACTGCCCATTCTATCCATATCTGGAGCCCAGGGGACACAGATTGTAGGGGATATGCCGGACCTACTCTGTAATGGAAACTGCTTCCAAACACTTTCCAAAGCACATTAGCAGACTCTATATTTAAAACAAAACAGTGAATGTGCCCAACACAGCTGCCCCCCTTACCCATCCTGGAAAGCAGACTGCCATAGCTTGAATTGGCTCCTAATAATCAGCCTGGTTTCTTTTGTTTTATGAACACAGTGAATCATAAAAAAAAAAACTTCATTTTAGTAAATATTTCAAGTTTGTCCTGTGATTTCAATAAGTCATGCCTATTGCAAGGTAAGTTTTCAGTATTTGAGGGAACAAAAACATAATCAGATATATAATGCAGATAACGTACCACCATTTAGAGGACCAGGGAGGGAGAGGCGCTATAGTCATTGAGACTCAATTTCTTTTTTTAATAGTATCTCACATTTATTGAAAATAATCAAAAGACTTTTGTCCAGGTAGTGTAAAGGGAGCTTGGGCAGAGCGCAGGGGTTCTTTTATTTTGAACAAAAGGCACACATCTGAGAGA
>PVIY010017112.1:0-50147 GCA_004026745.1 Myrmecophaga tridactyla
ATATTGGAGAGGCTGGAGGCAAGTGCCTGAAAATGTAGAGCTGTGTTCCAGTAGCCATGTTTCTTGAAGATGATTGTATAATGATACAGCTTTCGCAATGTGACTGTGTGATTGTGCAAATGTTGTGTCTGATGCTCCTTTTATCTACAGTATGGACAGATGAGTAAAACATATGGATTAAAAATAAATAAATAATGGGGGAACAAGTGTTAAAATAAATTTAGTAGATTGAAATGCTAGTGATCAATGAAAGGGAGTGATAAAGTGTATAGAAAAAATAGGGGAAACAAAGGCTAAAATATATTGGGTAGATGGAAATACTAGCAATCAATGAGAGGGAGGGGTAAGGGGTATGGTATGTATGAGTTTTTCCCTTTTTTCTTTTTATTTCTTTTTCTGAATTGATGCAAATGTTCTAAGAAATGATTATGGTGAGGAATATACAACTATGTGATAATATTGTGAGTTATTGATCATATACCAAGAATGGAATGATCATATGGTAAGAATGTTCTTGTTTGTATGTTGTTATGTTAGAAAAAAATAGATAACAAATTTTTTTTTAAAAAGTACCTTCTTCACCAGTGAAGGAGGAGGTAGATTTATTATGATTCTGGGGGTGGGTTGGGGTGTGGGGGGGCAATAAAAAGTAAGTCTGTATGATTTGCTCTGGCGACCTTGGCCTATTTATTTTCCACACCAAAAGATACTGAGTATTCTGGTGAGCCTCATTTTAAATTTCAGGGTACTAACATTAACTATGCCAGGAATTCTCAAACTTTAGCATGCATCCAAATCACCTGATCTGGAGTGCTGAGAACAGAGTGGAAGGGTATAAGGAGAACTGATAGGTCCATACAGGCAAGGAGGGAAGACTTTGACTCCTAAAAGACCAGTGCTTTTCAATTCTAATGTGCATATGAGTCACCCAGGGGCCCTTGTTATAAAACCCAATCTGATTGAGTAGGCCTGGGGTGGGGCCTGAGATTCTGCATATGTAACGAACTCCCAAGTGATGAGCCACACTTTTGAGTATCAAGGCTCTGCATTACCCAGGGCAGTGTTTCTCAAAGGATATCCTGAAGACTATCTATATCAAAATCACAAGGTTAGTTGGGAGGTGGGATTGTTATCAGTACAGATTCCTAAGAACTTCCCTAGACCTACTATATCGAAAACCCTGGAGGAGGTACCCAGGAATCTGCATGGTAAATGAGAGTTTTTTATGCATATGTATATCAGTTTATATACTTTCTTATACAGACAGTATAATGGACTGGGGTGGGGGTAGTCAGATATTTAGGGGTCAATGGGTAGTCAGATATTTAGGGGCCCATAGTTCCAGGTACTGACTACCAGTTACTGGTACCATTACCTTGCTATTTTCTCTCTCTTCTTCATTTTACTGCATATCTTTTGTTGACTGCTGTTGATATCATAAGAAAAGGCAAACTGGATCCTAAACAAAGGAATGGAACTTCTAGCAGTCTATTCTGTTCTGCATTAGCCCAAAATTAGTTGGCAAAGAAATTGAAACCATTGGCCATATTTTTTCCCCATAATAAATGTAAATTATTCCAGTCTTATGTATCCTCTGTTTCTACAGACAACCACAAATTGTTGTGATAGCCTTCCTTTGTTTGTGGTAAATGGAAAATGTTTCTGTAATGATTACTTAATATGTTGCTAAATCCAGGATCTGGAAATTGTCTGCCAGCAAATGCCATACTGAAGTTTCCTAAACACTACAAAAATTAGAAATTATTTATAATTAGTATTCAACATTGGCAAACAAGTCATACTATTAAAGATGTATTTGCATATGTTATATTAGGAGGTATGTGTAAAACTGGGCATAATTAATCATTTCCATCAATGATGAAAATCCCATTTCCCATTCCTGCTATCCAACTGCCCTTTCTTTTGAGCACAGACATGTATATTTCTAACCTCCTGGGTTCCCAGCATCATGTGTACTCCCTCTCCCAAGTGATCATCCTAACTTTAAAGGACTGGATCATTAGAAAATGATTATATATTCTCATCCAAAGATCAAGAATACAAAGTTGCATATCAGGAAATATGGATAGTTGTTTCTAATCCTAGCTGTTATCAGGATCAGCTTTTCACAAGTTCAGATTCCCTAAACACTTAAAGTTTTGGATCCATGGGTGGGGTCAGGACCCATATGTAATCTTTAAAAACACCCCAGGTGGGTGGTGCAAGGCTGGTTCAGTGGCAGAATTCTTGCCTGCCATGCAGGAGACCTAGGTTCAATCCCTGGTTCATGCACTCCCCCTACCCTATTCCCACCCCCCAGAAAAATTCAACAAGTGGTGCTGCGATAATGGGATAGGCACATGGAAAAAGAATGAAATGTGACCCCCACTATACAACATACAAAAACATAACACCCCAGGTTACTCAAATGATGGTTTGGTCACTATTGGCATAAAAAAAGAACATTGGACAACATTAGGTAGCTTGGTGATATTGTAGTTATTATTCATTTTGTAAATACTTACTATTTACAACTATTTATTGAATTCTTCCTCAGTAAAGAGCTCCTACATGTCAGACATTGTAGTAAGCACTTTAGATGTGTTATCACTGAATCATTACAAGGACCATAAGAATAGACTCTCTTTAATAGATGATGAAATAAGGCTTGGAGAGTTTAAGTAATTTGCTTAAAGTCACAGAGATAGTAAGTGACAAAACAAGAATTTGGTTTTATCACTAAGTTATATGATATGTGAGTCTTTTTAGGACTCAACTGGACATTGAGGGGTTTTGAACTAGGCACTAGAACACACTTAAGTTTCCTCCAAGCTTTGCTATTTACTTGTGGAATTGAGTTGAACTAGAAAACATGGTTTCTGGCCTCCTGGAGCTCAAGGAACTTTGTCACTCAAATGTCCTTGCATTTCTTCCCAGTTGAGGTTTAAAGAACCCTTCTTCTGTAGCTCCTCTCGAAAAAATATTTCCTTCACCATCAACCCTAACTCCCCTCTTGAGCCTCATCTCCTAGCCCCTCAAGGCAGACCCCCAACTGTCCAGCCCCACTGGACAACAGGCCACAGACCTTGCTCACAGTGTTCTGTCTCAGTGCTCTGCCCCTCTTGACTGTTTAACAAAATATTCCTGTTTGTCCTTCAAAGCCAACTCATGTAACAACTACTTTGTGAAGACATCCCTCTGATCCCTCATCAGAATGTGTTCTTTTAAGATTTTATTTTGTCTTGGGTAGGTAGAGTTAATTTACATTCTCATTCTTTGTCAATCTTATTTTAAATATTCTCTGGTAAGCATGCCAGCACTTGGAAGTCTTGGTTGAGACAATGTGGCAACTGTAGTTACAGCATTTATCCCACTGGTATGCAAATTGTTTTCTCTTTGTTAAGATTCTAGAGACTGTGCCTTAATCATCTCTGTTGCCCTTAGTACCTGCCTTGTTTGTTTGTCCTTCCATCCATCTATCTATCCAACTATCCAACAATTCATCCATGTATCCAACCATCTGCTCATTTACTGTCATATAACTCGAGCTGTATATCCCAAGTTTAAGTTGCCCATACCTAGCACAGAATAGATATTTTTTTGTGTTAAATTGATAGTAACTGCATTTATGTAAATCTCTGCTTTGATAAATCCTCTATAACCAGCTTCTCTACAATTACTCTTGCCACCTTAGAAAAAAAACATTTCTTCTGAGAAAAAAACTACGGAATTAACAAGGGAATGAAAGCTATAGAAAACGAATGGAAGGATGAAAACGTTAAATTTGTTTGGTGCTGGCTATCAGCATAATAAAAGAGACAAAGCTGACATTGTGCTTTGGTTGAAAGACAATGATGAACGCCAAGCTCTTCAATTGGACCAATGCCCAGCACTGCCTTTGTACCAAGCCCAGAAAGGAATTCAGACCGCATGTAAGCAATGTGATCTGTAAGACTGAGGGTAAGCAAGGAGCCACCAACACGTCCTCAGAGCCATTCACCCAACCCACCACAGCATGAGGTGGGGGTTTTTGGGGAGAAGAAATATGGTAGTCTTCTAAAAGAAGTTTCTGTGCTCTTAGACATCAAGGGAATGAAAGGTGTAAAGGGAAATTTTTATTCTGTTCTGAATTCTTTTATTATAAGTCATTGCTTGGCAACATGAAGCTTTCACTGACTTCCCAAGTTCCTCTCTCTTCTGTGCTCCCAGATCATGCATCTGCTCTGATAACCATGTTTCTTATGACTTTCTCACATTATACTGAAAGCTCTATGAGGACAAGGTGTAATTCACTTTGGTGTATTTCCCAAGGCCTAGTAGAGACATGGCAGGTACTCGATATATTTGATGAATTAATGAAGGGAAAAATTTGCCACCTCTACCTATCACAGTTTGTTTAAATGATTAAAAGGGACTCAGAATGAGACATACTCTGTTTATGTCATCCCAAGGCTGTCTCAGACTAGAGGGAAGCCTTTGACTCTGGAGAGGCCCAAACTTGGTGGGGATATGGTAGAAAGAATCAAAGCCTGGGGGCGGGGGGTGGGGAGCCCTGAATGGACTAAGTTCCTTCCAGAACAGATACCACCAGCCCTTTACTATCCCAGTCATTGCTAGAAGCATTTCTAAATCTGAGTTTATTCTACTCAGGCAAATACTTCCTTTACAAGGAAATATTTCTGACTTGGCCTAAGTACCCACAGAGTTCTTGTAAAGGTAGCAATGATCTCCTCTTTGTTCAAGATGAGAATTAAAACTTCAACATTTACTTCCCCTTAACCAGAGCCCAGGAATCCTGAATCAATAATTTCAAAGACTAAATGAGATGACCTTTGCTTTATGTTATACTTTCCTATCTCACAGTTCATATGCCCTGCCCTTCTCTTTTTGTAATCACCTGCAACTTATTTTTCCCACTATGACCATCATCTATTTAGGACACGGGGTGGGGGAGGGGGCGTGCATTTCCTTTGATCTTCTACTTAAATATCATGTAATTATTCCATGTTTGATGCAAAGTTTGGAAACGGATGACCATATTTCATAGGGAGTGAGGGAAATAGTTTTTGGAATTGCTTGAGGAGTTAGTGGCAAATCACAGAGATGCTGGCACTTTGACATTCTCCCAGTGAAGCACTCAATACATTCTAAGACCCTTTACCGTGTCTAAGTCAGATATCAAAGCTATGTGATTCTTGCCTCAGCCCTATAAAATACGATGATATATTGAAAAACATATGGCATAGAGTAAATTGTCAATAAAGGTGATTTTCCTGCTCCATCTTTAGTTCTCCTTCCTTTCTCTAATACACACCTAAAAATATGACCCAGCTTGTAAAAAAAAAAAAAAACGGCGGGGCCATGGTGGCTCAGTGGCAGAGTTCTTGTCTGCCATGCTGGAGACCCGGGTGCGATTCTCGGAGCCTGTCCATGTTTAAAAATATTATATATATATTATATTATATGAAGAAATGTCACTCAATGGAATTGGGAGGGACTAGTCTACAATTCCCTGACATCCTGTTCTAGATTCCAAGTTTGGTGAGGATGTGAGTCTGAAAGGCTTCAGATGATTAGAGTCCCCTCTTTCTGAGACTGATCATCTTGTGTTGTTTTTAGCATTTGCGATTGGTTACTGTAAAATTTTCCTGTAAGAGCAATCTGTCTCCCTTTTCCAGTCTTGAAATTGTTCGCCCTATGATATAAAAATAATGGTGTGTGTATGTATGTGTGTGTGTGTGTGTGTGTGTAGTGAGTGTGTGTGTGTTTGTGATGTTTTCCAACTACATGGGAATTTTACATTAACTATAACTCTCCCAAGTTTCTTTTGGTTGGGAAGTTTTGAAGTCAGGTTACATCTAGACTTTAGATCTAATCCAGTAATCATTCAATTGTAAAAATATCAAAGCAGTAAGAAAGCGTTATCTACTTACAAATAGTTCATACCTTCAAAGAACATTTTGTACATTCAACAATCCTGACTGTTTCAGTAGGCTATAGACAGAAAATATAATCCTCTTTCCCCTACTTTTTTATTTCAGATAGTGAAATCACAGACAAAAGGATCATCAAAATTGGGTCCTGGATATTTAATTTTCTTCAAAGGACAGTGTCAAGATAAAGTATATGCTTTTTAAATCAGCTTATCACTGACAAGTCACTGCTCGGATTATTAAAGTTTCAAGAATGTCCACAAACATCATTTACTTTTCATAGAGAAAAAAATGTACTTATGGTAGAAAAGGAATAATAACATAAGTCTATTCAGGATTCTTGAGAAGCATAACTCACAAGACACTCTGCAGTACCTTGCAATCCCATTACCTCTCCATCATCCAGTTCCATTCTCCAATGTGTATATGAACGAAACTGTTTACTGCTGCCGTCTCACTAGAGCTGGAAGGTCCTTCCTCCAGACCATCTGGTCTGTTGTTTCTCAAACTGGTGTTTTGCAAAGCACTGACCTTCAGGAGGGTGAAAGAGACAAAGGGGCAGAGTGGTTCAGATTACTGTGGTTATGGGCGTGAGTTTCTTGTCAATCAATGACAAGGTATATAATGGACTAAGATACTAATGAATCCAATTCTATGTACCTGATGCAAAAATATATATATAAAATAAAGCAGACTTTAATGCAGATATGGTCCTAGCTCAGGCATTTCCTCTGTTATGACTTTCTCTAATTTTCAGTCTCATTATTTTAAAAATACACATGATAAAAATAGTCCCTGTCTCACAAGTTGTAGTGAGAATAAGATAAGATGGTGCGTGCGAATCTTTTGTTCATGTCTTTGTTTACTTGTTTGCTGTTTGCTTCCCCCTCCTCATCCACAAGGTAAAAATCAGGGACTTTGTCTTGTTAATGGAGAGTTCTACAGTTCCAGGAATAATGTGGTGTCATTGCAGGAGCCCAACAAATATTTTTTTGAATAAATGATGAATGAAAGAATAAAGGGGATGTTCTTAGTGTGATTCCTAGAAAATAGTAGGTGCTCAGTAAATATTAACATAAAAAGCAACTTTTTAGTTATCTGGGATGTTTCTCAAATAATGGATCTTGTACAGTATGTGTTATATATAAAGACTCTGAGACATCCTTCAGTGAAGAAATTTGTATAACTTTGTTTAGCTCCATTTACCAATTTTATTTAGCCACAAAACCCTTTCTTCCCAGCTATACCTGTTAATTAACATTCTTCAACATCAGCAAACCATTGTACACATATTGGGAAATAATGAATTGTTCAATATTCCCTTTTTGGAGATAAACTGAGGGCCAGATATTAAATGGTTTGCCTGAGACAAGCAGCAAGCCGCATTCAATCCAGAATTAAGGCAAATAACCCAATTCCCAGGCCTGCATTCTTTCCCCCCAGGTCAGGTAAGCAGTAGTGTGGGCAGTGGCTTTGGACTTTGGCACCAGAAACTACTGGACTCACATCCCACTTGCAGTTTCTTGCATTGGAGTCTGTCGGGCATCACTGGTACCTAACCTCATAGTCCCTCCTACCTTAACGAGGCCTCTCTGATGTCTGAGAGTGGTACAGTCTCCTGCTGGATCTGACGCTCATGAATGCAATCAGGAAGAGCAAAGCCTTGAACACCCCATAAGGCAACCCTTGGCCGATGGAGAATGGGAACTAGTAGCTAAATGTTCTCTCCTCTATCCCTCAGGCAGATAATTCTAAACTGCAACCTACGTCTTCTTGGAAGGCCCCCGAGGGATCTATCCCAGTTGCCCATATAGAAGATACACTCCACAACCAGGAAACAGTAGCATAGGCAAACTCTCCAAATTCCTAGCTTTTGTTTTTTCCAGTCACACTGACTTTCCCCAGGTGCGTTACTCTTTTGCTTACTATTGAAAACAGCTGTGTAAACTCTTGTGCGCCCATTAAACAGGTGTTGTGTTTCACACCAAAATTGGCTGCAAGTCAGCAGGCGGAGGTGTAAAATAGGAAGTGACATCTAAATATAAGTTGGACTAGAATGGAGGTTCTAACAGATGAGAGGCACTACTAGGCTCAAAGCCTTGTTGGTGCTTTTTCCTCCTTAGTTTCGAGGATTTTGTGAAGATATGAGAACAATGTGTTTACAAACATACTCTGTGTTTCATAACACCTCCTGTTTTTTCCGTTATGCTGAATAAAAAGAGGGAGATGCTCCTGATGTGGGAAAACATAGCAATTTGAGGTAATTCCCTCAGATCTTTAACAATGTGTTGGGTAACCTACCAGGACATCTGAGAGTTTCAAGCTTTAAGCCTGCTGTACTGCAATCAACCCCCCAGGCAATAAAAGACGCAGTAGAGCTTTATAGACAGAGTGTGAAACACGTTTAACCCAAATTCTCAGTTAATTTCTTGCTCATGTAATCTTATAACACAGGTGTTCTTGTTTGGTTTCTTCCATGTTGCGGCTCTGTTGCTCCCTGGAGCCTGGCCGTTATCCCCACCCGGCTGGCAGAAGTGGAGAGTTTGGAGAAGCCGTGCTCGGCCCACAGGTGACATTCAACACCAAAGCTCATATTCCACTGGCAAAAGCTGGTCACATGACTCCAGAGGAGCAACGAAGGCTGGGGGATATGGTGACCAGCCAGGCAGGAACTCCTAGCAATGATTGTGTTCTATGGAAGAGGGAGCATAAATTTGGGGGCACAGCTAGTCATCTCTGTCATAAAGGTATAAAAGCCAAAAATGCCATTGCTAGAACCCAATGGATTGGATGCAGAGCTGGTTCTGCCATTCATTGGCCATGTGACCTTGGGCACCATTTCACCTTTCAGAGTTCCTTTCTTCATCTGTAAAATGGGGATAATGAAAGAACCTAGCTCTAGGACTGAGTGGGGGTTATACAAGATTCTGTACATAGAATTCTTGTCCTAGTGCCTGGCACATATTACTAACTGTGAAGAAATGCTCACTCAGTGAGTGAGATGTGTTAGTTTCCTTCAGTTTGCAAGAAACAGAGACATACAAGTTATCTCCGTTAATTTGAATTTACTTTTTAGAGATGCAGGAAGGAGGTGAGAGCAGGAAATAATTTGAGCAGTTCCACAGCCAGCTTCTTGGCACCGGAACCTGGCCAGGTGAGGTTCCAGCTCTAATGGTGAGAAGAGGGGCTCTAATTGTGGCAGTAGTTCTGGAGCCTCAGGAGGAGCCCTCACGAGGGCCATTTGCGACCCCAGCTCCTCATTGCCTCAGCATATTTTTTTCTGCTGCTTCTGACCATCTCTGCTCTTCTCTTGGCCTCTTAGCGTCTTCCTCATGGCTTCTGTGGACTTTTCTCTTTGAGTTTCTTGACTTCTTTGCCATAGTGTTTTCTGTGAGTTCTCTCAGACTCCCTGAGGGAATCTGACCATTAAATAGCCCTTGTCAATAAAGGATACCTGTCATTGGACAGATTCCTAGAGCCAGTCCACTCAGGCTATCGATGGCTGTTTTAGTGCCTTGTGTGAATCTCTGACTCAATGAACTGTGGCTGTGATAGTGGGAATATATCATAGAAACATGGTGGTCTTGTGTAAAGAAATGCTTCAAGCTATCTTGTACAGAAAGGAATAGCAGTTGAGAGATTGAGATAGGCACTTGAAATATCAGGAATAGGGCAAATCATTAAAAAATATCCTCTGGTAAAAATCTTCACATATATTCTCTGCTTTCAATTTGCTATGAATTAACTTGGTTTCCTAAGTCTTCTTATGAATGAGGACTCATGAGTGAAGTATTAAGGTAACTGTCACTAAGTTCGTATCCCTGGTTGAAATTTATCTACATGTACCTGTCTTCCATACTACCGTCTGAGTTCTTGTCCTCATATAAGTCTGATTATTTTATTTCCTGCTTAAAAATATAAATGGTTCCCTTCTACCTATAGGTAAAGCTACAACTTATTAGCCGGGCATATCAAGTCCTTTCTACCCTACCAACCCTGACTCACCTTTTTTAGCCCTCCCCTTCCCTTTTCACCAATGCCCCACCACATTGGATTTTCTCTATTTTCTTTCAATGTTTTGTGACTGCAAATATGATATGCTCTGCTTGGAATGCCATTCCCTATCCCCATCACCACCTGACTAAAACCCATTTATCTTTCAAGGCCCAACTCAAAAGATATCTTCTCTCTGAAGCATTCTCTGGATCTGCCAGTCCTCCCTTCCCCCTCTACTATTCCCATCTTAGGTGAAATCAACTGATCCTTTACCTGCTTTCTATAGCTTGTAAACATACCTCTAAGGTGGTGTTTATTTTGTATCCTGGTTATCCCAAAGTCAGTCTCCCAGGCAAAGTTATGCATCTCCAAGACAGATATCATTTCTTACTCATCCTTTACATTCCCAGGGCCCAACAGGGCAATCCGTCTCATTTAGCACTCAATAATTGTTTGCTGAATTTTATTGGAATTCAAAACCCTGACACCACAGAAGAATCTGGAACATGGAAGCAAAATCTGCTGCTTCTCCTGCATGCAGTCCACGTGGGTGTTTTTTATTCTGCAGGAACTTTACTTCTAAAAAGTCTTTTCTTTTCCTTTTTTAGAGAAGTTGTCAGTTTACAGAACAATCATGCATAAAATACAGAATTCCTATATACCACCCCACCATCCACGCCTTGCATTGGTATGGAAAACCTGTTACAATTGATGATAGTATACTTTTATAATTGTAGTATTAATTAAAGTCCATAGTTTAACTTAGGGTTCATTGTGTAGTGTAATTCCATGGATTTTAAAAAAATTATTGTTACCATATAAAATCTAATAGTTCCCCTTTTCATCATATTCAGATATATATTTCAGGGCTGTTAATTTCATTCAAATGTTGTGCTACCATCACCATCAACTATTACCAAAACATTTCCATCATTCCAAAGAGAAACCCTGTACATTTTAAGCCTTAACTTCCTATTCCGTATTCCCACCCCAACCCCCTGGTAACTATAGTCTAGATTCTGACTCTGAGTTTGCTTATTCTAATTGTTTCAAATCAGTGAGATCATACAATATTTGTCCTTTCATGTCTGGCTTATTTCACTCAACATGATGTCTTCAAAGTTCATCAATGTTGTTGCATTTACTAGCACTTCACTTTTTTACAGATGAATAATATTCCATTGCATGGACATACCACATTTTATTTATCCATTTATCTCTTGGGGTTGCTTGATGATCACTGGGGTTGCTTCTCATATTTTGGCTATTGTGAATAATGCTGCTAAAAATATTGGTGTAAGGATATCTGTCTGTGAATAATGCTGCTAAAAATATTGGTGTAAGGATATCTAAGTCAGTGCTTTACATTCTTTTGGGTGCATACTTTGAAGTGTAATTTCCAGGTCATAGAACATTTCTATACTTAGCTTTCTAAGGAACCACCAAATTGTCTTCCATAGCAGCTGTGCCATTATACATTGCCACCCAGCAATGACTGAGTGTTCCTATTTTTTTCCACATCCTCTTTCACACTTGTGTCATGGTCAGGTTTATGTGTCAATTTTGCCAATTGGTGGTGTCCAGTCATCTGGTCAGGCAAGTGCTGGTCTATCTGTTTCTATGAGGACATTTCATGGACTTAAATTATTATCACATTGGCTGCATCCACAGCTGATTGCAGATTCAGAAGAGACAATTACTCTTCCTGCTTCAGCCAGCCAGCTTCTCCTGAGAGTTCATTGAGGATTCTCATTGGAGCTGCCAGCTCATGGCCTGCCCTACAGACCTTGGACTCTACATCCCCATGGTTCATGAGGCACTTTTATAAATTTTATATTTATAATATCTCCTGCTGATTCTGTTTCACTAGAGAATCCTAGCTAATACGACTTATTTCCTGTTTTTTTCTTTAAAAATATGGAATGCTTCACAAATTTGCATGTCATCCTTGCACAGGGGCCATACTAATCTTCTCTGTATCATTCCAATTTTAGTATATGTGCTGCCGAAGCGAGCACCTGTTTTTTTTTTTAATAGCAGCCTTTTTAATATGTGTGAAATAGTATCTTGTTGTGGTTTTGATTAACATTTCCCTAATGGCTAATGATGTTGAGAATCTGTTCATGTGCTTTCTGTCCATTGGTATAACTTCTTTAGAGCGATGTCTATTCAAGTCTTTTGCCCATTTTTTAATTGGGTTGCTTGTCTTTTTTGTTAAATTGAAGGATTTCTTTATATATTCTGAGTATTAAACCTTTATCAGATATGGGCTTCCAAATATTTTCTCCCCTTGTGTAGTCTGTCATTGTACTTTCATGATAAAGTCTTTTGAGGTGCAAAAATTTTAAATTTTGACAAGGTCCCATTTATCTATTTTTTCTTTTGTTGCTTGTGCTTTGAGTGTAAAGTCTAAGAAACCACTGCCTAACACAAAGTCCTGAAGACGCTTCCCTACATTTTCTTCTAGGAGCTTGATAGTTCCTGGTCTTATATTAAGGTCTTTGATCCATTTTGAGTGTTTTTTGCATATGATGTGATGTGGTTTTTTTTGATAAATGGAAATCCAATTTTCCCAACACCATTTGTTGAAGGAACTATTCTTTCCCAATTGAGTGGTCTTTGTCACCCTATCAAAAATCAATTGGCCATAAATGTGAGGGTTGATTTCTGAGCTCTCAATTAGATTCCATTGGTCTGTATGTCTGTCCTTGCGCCAGTACCATGCTGTTTTGATTACTGTTGTTTTGTAACAGTTTTAAGATAGGGAAGTGTGAGAACCCCAACTTCATCCTTCTTTTTCAAGGTAGCTTTAGTTATTTGGGGCTACTTACCCTTCCATATAAATTTGATTATTAGCTTTTCCATTTCAGGAAGGAAGGTTGTTGGAATGTTGATTGGGATGGCATTGAATCTGTAAACTGCTTTGAGTAGCACTGAGACCTTAACAATATTTAGTCCATCAATCCATGAAGACTAAATGTTCTCCCATTTATTTAGGTCTTCTTTGATTTCTTTTATTTTGTAGTCATCTATGCACAGATCCTTTACATCCTGGTCAGAGTTATTCCTAGATATTTGATTCTTTTAGCTGCTATTGTGAATGGAATTTTTTTCTTGATTTCTTCTTCTGATTGTTTGTTGCTTGTGTACAGAAACACTATTGATTTGGGGGTATTGATCTAGTACCCCACCACTTTGCTAAATTTATTTATTAGCTCTAGGTGCTTTATTGTGTAAATTTCTCAGGATTGTCTGTATATAGGATCATATCATCTACAAATAGGGAAAGTTTTACTTTTTCCTTTCTGATTTGGATGCCTTTTATTTCTAAAGAGTTGCTTCTGGTGTGCCACATTTAGTCTATTCTTTAGAGTATGAAAGAAGCAGTTCTACATTTTGCATAATGTAATGTGATATAAGTCTCAATTCTGATTTAATGTCTAGGAAAAGCATGCAAAGAAAAGTGTATGATTTTTTTTATAAACTATATGATTCTCCAACATTTACTCTCCTATGTTTTTTCTCTTAATGTAAGTTTCATCAATCCAGAGCACGATGAAGTTGCCAAGGTATATTAACTGAAGACATGACCAGAATGAGTGAAACCACATTTCTCCACATGCAGACACAGATCTTGGTTTTTTGAAAACTAGCCATTTATTGCCAGGCTTCCTAACTCCAGCAGAGCACTCCCACTTGGGACTCTTTCAGAGAAGTTGGTATTTGGAAACATATGGGAGGTTGGTATGGTCGTCACAATGATTAAGGGGTTCTTCTGGTAATTAATAGAGGCTAAATACCTTGCATTGCATTGGACACTCACGCAAACTAGATATTGCCCCATCAAAATGCAAACAGCCCTCATTGAGAACCTCATGATTTTAGGGACATGCTGCCTTAAAGTTTGTTTTTCAGATGAGACAAGAACAAACCTCAGGAATTCAAAAGGAAGTTCCTGCTTCAGTTTAAGGACCTCCTATTTAAAGAAAATCATGGTTTTTTTTTTCAACATGCAAAATACAGGCTTTTCGTATGGCATTTCCTGGAAACTGGAGATTCCCAAAGAGAATCAGTAAGAGAAAGGATTTAGCATGCGTTCCTGCTAGTGAATATAATACAAAAGATCAGAATAAAGTGGCCATTCCTTTGAAATGCATTTAATCTAATAAAACACTAAATTAAAGGTAGGACAGTCTCATCCCTATTACAAAATACTTGCAGAGTTAAAACTGAAACATGCACAAATTTCATTAACCTTCCATTCAAAAAGCATAATGTAGGGAGAATATCATTTTAACATCCAACTGAACAAGGCCATTTCCATGCCTTGGGAGAGCTTCACATATTAACATTATTTGTCAGTGTGAATTCAGGAAACACTGTAGAGAAAAAGATCCCAGTCACGCAAAGTATTTACAAATCTTTATCCTTTTAGTCATCCATCTTTTGAGTGAAGATATTTTCCTTTTCATACAGTTTTTTTATCTGCTTTATTTAATATTCCTAGCAGCATATGGAAAAGCATGTCAGTTTAAGCCTTAGCGATATTTTTAAAATGTGAGGATTTTGTTAAATCTTGGCCAAGGGTGTGCAGCATCATAGAACTTTAGAACTTCAAAGGTCCTTAAAATAACAGGTCTCAGAGATCATGGAGTCCAGCTGCCTATTTTACAGATGGGAATACTGAGGCTCAGGTAGATGAAGGGAGAGTGGCTTTCTCCAGGGCCAGGGACAGAAAACATCAGAGCTGGGTAAAATTGTTTTCTAAGCTTCAGCATCTTCCAGTTACAGACTATCTTTGGTGTACCTTTCTTTACTTTCTGACTAGATAATGGCAATTCAAAGCCCCAGTCATTTTATAGCATTCTTTTTCTGTTAGTACAAATGATACAATGAGCTCCTGACCAAGAAAAGAGAAAGTAAAATGGGGGATGGGGGGACTAATAACACAATTTATAAAACTGCAAAACATAGCCACCTAACTTTGAAAACCATGTCATATTTCATTAAGATATTGTGTTTTGCATTCAGATTCAGTTATTGCAGAAGGATGTCGCATCATTTATCTTCTCTGGCTCTAATGTGTTGGAACAAGCCAAGCACATCCGTTAGCGCCCACCTCTTCTTCCCTTTTCTTCATGTCATTTGCAAATGAATCCTACACCTTCCTTTGTGCAAGTGAATTTTAAACCCAGGAAACAACATAGAATATTTTAGTATGATATAGCAATAGATTTCAAGTTTAATGAGATTTGGGTCTTACGTAGCAATTTGGAAGTCTCTTCAAGCTTATTAAAATGAGATGCTACCAGAGTTTACAAGCAGGTTACAATAACACCTAGAATGTGATCATGTCTTGTATCCAGAGGCTTTTTTTGGGATATATGTAAAGCAAATTGCCTATGTAACACTCTTCCTTTCCAGAGTTCTATTCTATGACCCTTGACGTCGGAACAAGAAGTTCCCGTTTGACAGGTATTGTAGCATTTCTGTAATTAGCTCAAAATCCAGCTGATTTGTCCTTCTGCTGTTTTCCCGGCAGTAACCAGTATCTGAAAGCTTGTTTTAAAGCTATTCCACAGGCAGGAAGGACCACACCTGTTGTATCTGATTTCCTCCCCATTAAATCATGATGAATAATTTAATAAGAACTGCTGATGCACAGACAGACACTCTGATGTCTGGATGGAAGATAAGGCTGTCAGGCTGCTGCCATTTTTGCCATTTCTGGGTGGCTTTGAGTGGGAGCTTGGTTTATCCCCAATGTGACCACAAATTTTCACCTAAGTGCTTAAGGCACCAGGACATTTCCCCTATAACAAAAACCATTGCTTCTTTTCAAGTGTGGCACACACTGTTGGTTGGCTACTCAACTGATATTCATAACCCTTATCTATTTTTTTTTAGTTTTCTTATTCATTTTTTTTTTACTTTTTTAATTGTGATATATATTAAATACAAAAAAGCAATAAATTTCCAAGTACATTTCAACAAGTAGTTATAGAACAGATTTTAAAGTTTGGTATGAGTTACAGTTCCACAATTTTTCATATTTTCTTCTAGCTGCTCCAAGAACTGGAGACCAACAGAAATACACATATAATGATTCTGTAGTCATACTCATTTGTTAAATCCTATCTTCTCTGTTATACTCCTCCTCTTTTTTTCCTTTTTGTGAAAAATAACATATATACAAAAAAGCAATACATTTCAAAGTACATTGCAACAATTGGTTATAGAACAGATTTCAGGGTTTGGTATGGGTTACAGTTCCTCAATTTTAGGTTTTTACTTCTAACTGCTCAGTATACTGATTCAGCACTCATACTCATTAGTTAAACCCTACCTTCTCTGTGTAACTCCACCATCACTTTGATCTTTCTCCCACTCTTTAGGGTTATTTGGGTTATGTCCATTCTAACTTTTTCATGTTGGAAGGGGTTGTCAGTAATATGGGATGGGGGATAGAACTGGTTGGTGTTCTGGAGAGGCTGGCCTCTCTGCATTTCAGGACTTATCTGGTCCAGGGACCCATCTGGAGATTGTAGGTTTCTGGAAAGTTACCCTAAAGTATAACACTCATTTTCATTAAGTTTGAAATAGGCATATACTTGTACTTTCAGCCTGTGTTGCAGCCAGGGTGGTCATGTGACCCAGCTCTAAACAATGCAGTCTAAGGTAAAGTCTACTGAGGGGCTCCTGGGAAAGGAGTGATTTGGCTCTATCTAGTTGTAAAGGCTCTGGAACCAAACTACCAGAGTATGAATCTCAGCCTTACCACTTTTTGTCTATGTGATCCTGAGAAAGTTGATTATTTTCTCTGTGCATTGGTTTTTCTTATCTGAAAAATAAGATAATAATAGTCATAGCTAATTAGGTTGCTATGAGAATTAAATGAATTAATACACATATAGTGCTTAGGATAGTGCCTGATTATAGTAAGTTCAAAAAATGTTAGCTATTATTATAATTAATGAAAGGAAGAATGTGATGAACACCCCTGCTTCCTGCCTTTAGAAATGGTTTGTGAGGTCATGGTACCTGGAGTTTTGACCATGAGGGGAAGGTCAAGAGAATTGTGAGGACTCTGGCCCAGTGTCACTGCATTGTGGAGATGCTGACTCAATCCTGGGACTGCCTACTCCAAGATTTTCTTAAGTAAGCAATAAATATTGTTATAGTGGATTTTCTGTTAGTTGCCACTGACCAATCCCATCTGAAACACTAAATGATCATCACAATGAATCCAAAGTTTAATCCCTGCCATCTCTGCCTCCAGCTACTCTGTTGGCTTTACTCACCATGTATTGCTTCCTTCCCTGGTGGAAACTTCTAGGATGCTCTCTTCTAAAATCTGAGACTGATTTTTTAATCTGCTCTGGGAGCTCTCTTATATGGGTTGTGGGTCTGAAAACTGCTCCTGAGTGGGAATATAGGGACTAATGGAGGGGGTCAGGAGGAGGTAGTATTAACCCCTCATTCTACAGCATCTGAGCAGGATCTCCTGGCTTCCATAAGGGCTGTGCAGTGTGCACACTTTTTCATGAGCTGCAGGGGTCCAAGCCTGGCAATGCACAGGCTCTGTCTGAAGTGGCTGTAGGGGTCCCTTCACCCTCCAGGTGCCACAGCATATACGCTGTTGGGAATCCACCATGTTTGCGAATATAGAGGGGAGGACTGAGTGGCCCCTGAAGACCACATGGTGATTCTTTGCCAAGTTCACTGTAAAGCTGCCCTTACTCTACTCCCTCAGTGCACTTATGTTTCTTCTAGCGGTGTTATTATCCACAGTACTTCGTTTCCCAGACCACTCCTGGGCAGACTGTTGTGAAAACTACTGAAGACAATGATCTTGTAGAATGACAGAAGAAGAAAGAAATACGAAAATAGATGCTCTGGGACTCTTCTCTGGACAACTGTCTTCCTGCTGAGTCCCTTACATCTTTGTTTCTAAATCCAATTTAGATGACAATCCCCTAAGGATTCTTTCATCTGTTCTTCACTGAAACCATTGCAAAATTACAATCAAAACAAGGATAATGAAAAGAAGGTCACTTCATGGCCTGTCTGTGTTCTGGAATGAAATCCAGCTCAGGCCAGGAACAAGAAATGGGGCCCAGTATTGTCACCTATCATCAGAACTCAATGAAATTATTTGTAGATGATTTGCACTTGTAAATGATTTTATATCATGTAAACTTCAGAATGAGAAGGAAGTTTCTCTAGGGAAATTTAAAAGAAAGAAAGCAGTCATCTATTGCCTGAACCCTTCTTTTTTTTTTTTTTTTTAAGTATATCAGTGTATTTATTATTTAGCTGAACACCCACAAGGTATCTCAAGTAAGGATCAAAGCATTGCCATAGGCTTTATTCTCAGAAGAGACTGAACCCTTCTAGAAGCCCACATAAATGTTTTAGGTCATTAGGGAGATTCTTGATGAATTGCCCCAGTGCTTCAACACCCTATGGTTTGTGAGAGCTGCCTCCTGGGATGTGCTTATTTGAGGGAACAGTGTACCTAATAGAAATGTCACCATGCACATTGTTACAGGATGACCTGGGGTCGGACAGGGTCCTGGGTTTGGAGAATTTCCAGAAACAGTCATGGAAGTTCCTTCATAGCTTTTCCCACCTCATAGTGTCAGACTTGCCTAAGCACTCTGCAGCTAAACGAGCCATTTCTTTCCTATGCTTCCGGAGTCCTTAATCCTTTTACTGAGAAGCCAGAAAAAGAGGTCAGCACAAATGGGTGTTGAAAAGGAAAAAATTCTGGCCTCTTTTAACTGAGAAAAGATAACATTTCTGAATTCTCTTTCTGACACAGAAAAGCCCTGTCTCTGACTCCCTGCTCATGACAATTGCCTGGAGACCTGTTGAGAAAGTATTTTGACTGATATTAACTGCCATGATCACATAACCCAGGCGAAACACTTTAAAGGTACTCAGAACCAGTTTTCTTGAAGCAAGTAGGTCAAGCAGTCTATTATACATTAAGTTTAAATGAGAGGATATATGGAAGAAGGCTTTCAGAGCTGTAAAATTTTAGGTGTGTGCCTAGCCCTGTGCCAAGGCCCCTGGGAAAAGCAGAAGATTCAGATATTAGGCTTGCTATCCTCCGAGAACTTAGAATCTGGCGGGTGTGGGGGTGAGGACAAGACCAGGCTATGCAAAATAATTAAACAATTGAGGGCTGAACTGTGTGATGGTGAGTAGGACTGTGCCATGTGGGTGTGGGAGGCACAGGGGCTGAAGCTGTCAGGGGATACTGGATGGAAAAGCCTTGGTCCCAGTGGCTGGTGCCCCATCAGGGAGATCATGAATATAGAGAGAATTGGGATGGGGAAATTTGTTTTATCCACAGAAGGTGTCTGTGTAGGGGTCAAAAATGCAATCAGACAATTTAGTTGTTGTGACTCAAACTCTGTGCTTAGTTCAAAGTATGATTTATGGCTCCAAACACTAACCTACAAACACAAAGACACTGCCAAACAATATTGAATATATAAAATCATTATTTGAGACCTGGTATTACCATAACATGTGGCTACATAAGTAAGACTACATAAATAAAACAATGTGTGATGGCTCTTTCTTACTTTCGAGATTACAAGTCAGGTCTTGAGTTTCTAGGAAACAAACTTTCATAACTTTGGTCACCTACTTGCTAAAGAGACAATAAGAGGAGGGATTTGATTCATTCCACCCATGTATCTCACATAGTCTTCATTGCCAAAGTAACAAATGAGTTTTTAAGCAGCAGTAGGTGAATTCTTCTTTGCTCTGTCCTGACATGCACACTGTTTAAGGGGAAAATCAAGACAGGGGAGTATTTAGGGGTAAGAGCACAGATGTCTGCAAGTTATTTTGAAATGCAACAAAAATTAAGATACTTTAATGGATAGATAGAGGATGGGTAGATATACAGATATGTGATGAAACAGGTATAGCAAAATATTAATGTAAGAATCTTGGTGGTAGGTATATAGATGTTCATGTAGAATTCTTTTACCATTCAACTTAATTATTTAAAACAGTGTAATAACATGGCAGGGAAAAAAAGGCAAATTTTTTTTCCCTCTTACCTTTTCTTCTAATAGTAAAAGATCATCATTTGAGAGGACACAGAAAGAAAATAGCTTGAAATAAGCGTTAGAATGAAAAATAAGAGTCATATATGTGATTTTTTTTTAAGGAACTGTCAAATTGTTGACTACCAGTCAACTGTTGATACCAGAAATTCTACCATTAGGAACATGGTCTTTTGATTTAAGGAATAATTTTGTAAAAGCCTCCTGTGATTCTTGGAGGGCTATCAGATTAAACCCCATTAGTCATTAATACTTGAAGGTAAATCAATTTAATTGACTGTTTCCAAATAATATATAGCTAAAAGGATTGGAATAAAAGAGAGGGTAAAGAGAACATAAGCACTGAATGTCTTAGGAAAGGAATGGAAGATGCTGAAAGGAAATCTGGAGAGGCATTAAAGATCACTTCATCTTCTTCACAAGGTTACATTGTGCCCACCCCATTCCTGACATTGATGTTTGCTGCTCTTCAATCCTAAGTAAAGAATTTCTGAAGATCCAATTGAGGTATTCTGTGACAAGCCCAAATATCATCCCTCTAGCAGACATCTTGTACCATGGGTTGTTCACCTAGGAACATTAAGCTTCACTTATGTTCCTTTTGCAAAGAGAATATTTTCATTTTTGGTACATTGTTCTATTTCTCTCTCTTCAGACACACCCCTTGTCTTAACCTGGTTTCTTCAGGAAGCAGAGCCTGTGGCAAGGGTTTATGTGTTACTGTTTTATTAGGGAGTGTACATGAAAGATCCAAAGGGAAGGATAAGGGAAATGAGACAGGGAAGGTGATAATGCCAATACAACAACATGGATTGAGTTGGCCACCATTAAGCACAACTGTTGGTGATCAAAGAACCGTCTTCCATAAGTTATGTAAACAATGTCTCAGGAATGTCCCTCTGGGGCAGAAATGGGGAAGAATTTGTCCCCTGGTTCCCATTTCCCATTAGTCAAAGGTTCACTTGATAAGATTAATTTTCTTGTGCTTCCAGGTCGCACATCTGTGAGGGATGCCGTGAATTCCTACATCTTAATATCAACAGAGAAGTCCCACAGTAACAGGGACTCCGGTTACACTACACCAGAGGTGAGAGGTGAATGGTGCCCAGCATGGGCGTAAGTCAAAGCACTTTCAGAATGTGCTTTTGTGAAGCTGCTTGCAGCATGAAGGCTGGAGCAAGAGACAGGTGAAGCTAAGAGCCAAAGTAGTTCAAAGGGCAGTCTAATACAATCCATCCGTTGCACCAATCAGCTCTGCTTGTGCCTTCCATTATATACGACCTAATAAGTATATTCTGGGGGCTTTATTTTTCTGAGAACAAGGTGACCTCACTTTTTCCCTGAAAGGACAGGTATGAGTCTAATCAATCATAGTTCTTCTCAGGTGGTGGCAGCTGAACTTTCTGAAAAGACTTAAGGCAAAAGGGTTAATGAAATAAGATGCAATCCCACAGTTGCAGCTGGTCCTAAACACAACTGACATTCATCATAGATTTGTATCACCTTTGGCCAGCACTTTGCCACTCATCTCCATTGTCTACATAGTAGTATGATCAAGACCTTCATCCTCAAGGGGTATAAGCTATTTATTGCCTTGCTGTTGGGCTGCTGTTGCTGCAATTACTAATCTTCTGTGATCACTGGGCATGGATGCAATAAAAACATCCTTGTAAATCCTGTAGATTTTAGATATATTCTTCTTGTTTACATTGTGCAGAGTAACCACAACTCCCAGTAGTATTCGATACAGTAACTCTTTCTTTCCTTGCTGACCCAGTAGCATAAGGACCCCAAAGTGACTAGGTGGTACTTGCAGTTTCAAGTTTAGTGGAAACCTTACTGTGACCTCTGGCATGAGGTCTCTTAAACCTGGAAAATTCTAAGGTTTAGAATTTTTGTGAATGGGAAACAAATTTCATAAGAAAGCCACTGAGAATCATCATGAGAGGTCAAGCCTACTTCCCAGATCCATTACTCTAGATACTGGGGACATGACAACATATACTAGCTGTTAGTTAAGCATATACATTGTATAACCAGCTAATATGCCCCAAGCTGGGTGACTTAGCCAAGCCTTTAAAAGTCCATTCCACCATTCTATTAAACTAATTCTGGATGACACGGTACATGGAAGATCTCATAGTTACATGCCTATTGTCACACCTCTTTTGCTGTTGCTGTAAAACAGTTCTCTAGGTCTTACGTAATGTTCTTGAGGCTACCATATCAATATATCAGGCATTCTGTAAGGCTTCAGATGGTTGTGTTGTAGGCACTAGAGGCAGGGAAAACAAACCTATACACAGAGTAGGTAGAAATTCCAGTTAAAGCGAATTACTGCCTGTTAGGACAGAAGGGGTCTAATATAATTGCTTTGCCATGAAGTGTCTGGCTAGTCTTATTGAGAAATAGTGTCATATTAAGGAAACAATAAAAACCTCTGTTTCTGGCAGTGACAGTAGTTAGATTGGCCTTCCTGAGTAGTCCATTCTTTTATGCCCATATATAGGTTCTTTCCTTGCTACCTTGGTAACTCTGCATGAGATCACTGCAAAACACTTGGGTAGCTGGGGAGAGCCACTGGCATATATCTACAGGGTGAGTCATTGGTCTACCTGGTTGATGAAGAACTCCTCTGTGGTAGAGATCTCTGTGAGCATTGGCATGAGACACAAAGATCTGTATACTCTGTACCCAGTCCCATAGGTCAATCTATATCCCTCCTCTCCAGACTTCTTGTTCCTATCTTATTCCTTTTAGACCTTGGCCAACCAGCCAAAACCATTTGACCCAAGTCCATTCCTTAGACCTCTCTAAATATGAGGTGGAGGACAAACTATACTCTCAGAAGCTCTGCCCAATAGATGGATTTCCTCTCATCATGATCTTTCAGAGCCACCCCTGTAGTGGAGCCTTTGTACCGCATCATTCTATTTTCAACTGGCACCAATCTATTCTGTGAAATCATCTGTGAACCAGGCCCAGTTATTTTCTTCTCTTTCATTGGTTCTAGGGACTCCTCCATGGGACCCTGGTATTAGATCAGGGAAAGGTCTCATTTCAATAGAGGTAGGTGACTTGGAATCCGGGTTACCTGTTTTTATAATTTACACATACCTTCTGGATCTACTCAGGCCTGATTCTGAATGTACCATTTCCATTGTAAAATGGATTGCCTGTCCAGTCTTAATCACTGAATTAAAGCTTCTGGTGAATAGGTAGGAAAGGAAAAGCTAAAGGGAAGGAAAAACAGAAGCAAAACTCATGGTGAATAGTTAGGTACTTAGTCTCTGCGGGTTAAGTAGCATGGCAGAAAGAACCTTTCAAAAGGTCTTTCAAAGTCTTTCAAAACTAACTACTAAAGTAGTTAGTTCTCTGATGCTTTGCTCTAGAACCCTAGAGGTCCTTGCTGTGCTCCTTCTATTAGAACTTCTGAAAACTCCATACCACATTCTTCTCAACCAGGAACACCTTTAACACTATTAAATCTGCTAGGTCATATGGTCCAAAGAGTTGAGCATCTTGTGTCATGGATTGAGCCTACTGCAGAGCCATCTCTTCCTCTGGGTACACTCAATACTGGAAGCCTTCCCAGTCACTCAACAAACTGGTCAGAGTAGTATCCCCAAGTGTACAATGTGTTGCCTCCTAAATTCAAATAAGCCCCCACAAGCACTGTGCCTCTTTCTTGTTAGTAGGAGGTTCAAGGTGCAGCAAATTATCCTTTACTTAAGAGGGGATGTCCCAATGCTTCAGACAAGTTGGACCTTGAGGTTTCAACAACATGGCATGTCCATGAATTTTCATAGAATTTATCTCTCACTCTCGGGTAGGTATGTAAGTTATTAGAGTAAATAGGGTAATTGCTACTTCCTGCTCATCAAGTTCAATTTTCATAATGTCGTCAATTTAGTGGACCAGCATGATGTTCTGAGAATATCAAGTAGGACTATATCAGGGGTTAGCATACTATGACCCATGGACCAAATGCATCCTGTCATCTGTTTTTGTTCATAAAGTTTCGCTTGCACAAACCACATCCATTTGTTTCCATATTGTCTATAGCTGCCTTCACAGTACAATGACAGGGTGTAGTTGTGACAGAGACTGTATTGCTCACGAAACCTAAAATATTTTCTCTATGGTCCGTTACAAAATCTGGACTAGATAGTAACAGAAAACATTGCACTGAAGTTAATATAGCCTAAGGTAAAACTGAATGTATTCTGCTTTCTTGCCCATGTGAAGTGAACTGCTTTTGTTTTTCTCTACTGATGGGAATTGAGAAGAACATGTTCACTATCTCAATAACCACCTACTAAGTACTAGATCTATTCCAATAAAGAAATCATATTCATCTCAGCAGCTGCAATTGAGGCTACTGCTTGGTTAAGTTTATGGCTGTCTGCTATTATCCACCACAATCCATCTGTTTTTGCAGGCACTAGAGAGGAGCATTGAGTAAGGTTATGATGAGAACTATAAATCCTGCAACTTACATGTTTCAGTGCATGTGCTAATCTTTGGAATACCTCCCAGGATTCAGTGTTGCTTCTCGTTTACTATCTTGATTGGTGGGCACAGTTCAGGGTCTTCCCATTTATATCATTGTACCATAATGACCCTTACTTCACAGGATAGAAACCAATGTGAGGGTTTTGCCAACACCTATGTCTGTCACAACTACACCTTCAAGGTCTAAGGAAATAACCACAGGGTGAGTCCATGGACTCACTGGACCCCATAGGATAAAACCTTGGGCCAAAATTTCATTTATCACCTTTCTTCCTTAATCTCCATTCTAACCATAACAGCGGTTTAGGTCCTGAGTACCAGTGACAGATTATAACTAATGATTCTCTAAAATCTGTATGTCCTCTTTCTCCAGGCACTGTTACCCTAGGAAATGGCCACAGCACCTTTGGGAAGGGCTTAGGGGATTATTTTCAATAACTACTTGCCATGTCGAGGCAGAGCCCAAAGGAAATCTGGCTCAAATCTGGACACTGGGTTAAGGACCATAATTTTCTGTTGTGATGTCTACATCAGTCTTCTGCTTGCCAGCTCTCAATTTTTATTTTGTATGAGTCAAGCAACATTCCAGGCAGCTAGCTACCTATCCTATGTCTAGTAACACCATGATCTAATAACCGTCATCACAGATTCCTAATATTCAAGGACCCTGATTGCCAACGTGATCTTGCTGCTTGTTACAATAATTGCACCCACTTTGCCTTTTATCGCTAAGTAAGGGAACCCTTAAAATTAAAACTTGGGGCTTATTTTCAGCATAGTCTACCCTATGACCAGAGATGATGGAGGCTCTCTAAGAGCTGCCATAGAGATACTTCGACTTTCAAAATATGCCTTGAATTTATAGTTGGCTGCCCTCAGTCCATCATTTTATTTTTTCAAGTCTTCCAGTACAGTTAACTTAAGCCAGTTACCTCTACAATTCTTCAAATCATTACTTCCCACATACTGTTCAAATGCCTCTGCACCTCATGCCAATTAAAAATAGGTGAAAGCCTTAATAATTATGATATCATTGCCACTGGGGGTTAAAACCACTCCAATGGGATACTGATTGCCATGTAACCAATGAATACTCAAGCTCCAAAATCCCATTTTGAGAATTTCCATTCTAGGGCCACTTCTGGTCCCAATCTTCTTAGTTTGGATTTCCCAATAAGTAGAACCTGAGGTTTACATAATACTACCTTTTTAGGATGTACAATCCTAGGAATTGGAACAAAGGGAACCAAGCTGGGAAGGAGGAAGAAGCAACATAAGGATTGTATTGGCCTCTGCTAAGTGCTACTGATTGCTCCATCTGGTGGGACCATTCTCCAAGAAACTAAACTGCCTCTCAAAGACTCTGTTGTATTTGGATGAGGGGAAAAAGAGGGAAGAATTTCTGCACTCAGCTTGTTTCCCACTGATCAAAGCTTTTTTTTTTCCATGGTGGAAAAAATGGTTACCTCTCTTACATTTATTTCTAGGTTGCTGTGCATACGTGAGTACAATGTGCATGCCTTGGCGTCACCAGGGAAGCCCCAATAAGAAGGCGAAGAGCTTGCAATGAGAATATGAGGCTAGACAGTGTCAGACTGTGCCTGTATAACATCCCCTGGAGCCCTTGCAGAGCTAGTCTTTACTGCAGCAGCCAGAGCAAGACAGGTGAGACTGAGAATATAAAATGGAAGTTAAAAAGGAAGCCCCTGAACTCATCAAAAACATACTTACAGAGAAATGTGACCCAAATGTCCCCAGTCTTGTCCAGGCTGCAGGGATCAGTGATACAATTTGTTCTTAATGGAGGGTTTTACTGGCTTGTGCAACTCCATATTACTCTCCCTCCACAGCTCCTCACCCTGTAGGTATTTTGGAAGTCCCCGGGGAGTGTCTCTGGACCCATGCTCACTGTGACAACGCTTCGATATGCACCCTGTTCTTGACCCTTACTAACCTCTGCCCCTCAGGTTGACAACCCTGCAGCTGCTACTCCTCTCCTCTGGAGGCAGAGCCTTGCCAAGTGCCTTGGCCACCTAACAAACTGCTGCAAAAACAGGAAATGATATTCTGCCTTGTGTTATGCTCTGTTGTGGGAGAGGCCTCATTCTACAGTGGTTGTTTGGGCCCCCCAGTGTTACAGAATTTGGTGACACTACTTTTCCAGTTTTATTTATTCTCTTCTCTAGGACTAGCACACAACACCAAGATAATTGGGCCACTCTGGACTCAAAGAACAGCCTCCACATTTTCTTTGATTCTTAAGTTCTATTTCTAAACCCAGCTTTCTGCACCAGAATTTTCCTTCCCCTAAGGATAAATATTTTCCCAGGGACTCCACAGCTCTTACAATTTAGCATTTGATACATCCTTCTCCCTCAAATCCCTTTCCTCTTGTTTTCTAGAGGACTCGTTCAAATTATTTGTCCAGGAGGCTTCCTGAGGACTCTTGCAAACCAGGGCCATGGAGGGATGGGGGAGTGCTGCTTGCCTCGTTCCTCCCACCAGGTATATTTGACTCTCAGCTTTGGGCCAGCCCTTAAGCCTTGATCCTTAAGAAAAGGAGGGCAGAGAAAACATCGCGTGTGCATCACACACATAAACACACAAGTGTGCACACATTCATTTTCAGGTTAGAAGCTGTTTTGGTTTGTTAATGCTGTCAGAATGCAATACACCAGAAGTGGGTTGGAAATTTATTAAGTTACAAGTTTACAGTTCTAAGGCAATAAAAATGTCCAAACTAAGGCATCCAGAGGAACATATCTTGACTCAATAAAGGCCAATGAGTTCAGGGTTTATGTGTCAGCTGGGAAGGCACAGGGCAATACTGCTAGCTTTCTCCCTGGCTTCTTCAAACAGCTTTTCTGGGGGCGTTTTCCTTCTGCATCTCCAAAGGTCATTCTCTGTGCCAGCTCTGAAGTTTTTCCAAAATGATTCCCTCTTAAATGACTCCAGTAGGTGGATTAAGACCCACCTTGAATGGGTAGAGATAGATCTCCATGGAAACCACCTAATCAAAAGGTCCCACCCAAGAATATTGAATGAGGTGGAATTTGGCTTTTCTGGGGTATACAGCTTCAAACTGGCACAGAATCCATTTTTAAAATGCCTTATTAAACATTCACAAATCTTGTACCTAAACAGCATCTTTTCCTTGTTATCACTTTGATGATCTCTTTCTCACTGGTTCTTGATACCCCTCAAGTTAAAACATTTGGCCTTTTGCAATACACAGAGACCAGGAGGTCTGATAATATCCTTAGGGCAGGAGAGAAATGTTTATAAGAAAGTGTCCCATGGACTTCCTCTAATCACCCACTATCACCACCTACCAAGAGATGGACTCTTGTAGATGATACTGAGGATGCCCAGAAGAGGATGCTTTCGGTACCATGTAAAGGCTTCACCATTCCAGGTCCTGTCTTTTAAGATATGGGGAAAGAACTTTTTCCTTTACATTTCCATTGACCCTGTGATGATTAAGTTCTAGTAGCAGCTTGCCCAAGTGATGATTCCTAGTTGTCTGGTCAGGCAAGCACTGGCCTGACCATTGCTGCAAGGGTATTTCCTGGCTGGTTGATGAACCAGAGGCTGGTGTATTCAATCATCAGTCAGTTGATTGCATCTGTGGCTGATTACATCTGCGATCAACCAAGGCATGCCCCCCACAATGAGATAATCCAATCAGTTGAAGGCTTTTAAGGAAGAGAGAGACTCTTCCATTGTTTGTTCAGCCAGCAAGCCTCCCCTGTGGAGTTCATCCATACCCTGCATCGGAGCTGCCAGCTTCACAGCCTGCCCTGCAGATTTTGGACTCTTCCATTCCCACATTGCATGAGATGCCTTTATAAATCTCGTATTTACAGATCTCTTCTGCGGGTTCTGTTTCTCTAGAGAACCCTGACTAACACAGTCCCCTAGACAAAGGAAGTGGGGCTTTCTACCAGCCAAGATTCAAGTTAGTCGATACAAACCTGGCTGACTCAGTATTGAAGAAAGCATTTTATGTGATGCTGCAGCAGGTACAGTCTCTACTAGCTGCCTTCAGCCAAAGTACTCACACAAATGTTCACTTCAAAATGCATGTGCAGGTCAGACTCTGTGACAAATTCTAAGATCCTACTAATGTTGTTTTAGTGGGCTGTCATTTGGGGGGGCTCCTTCGGTGCAACAGCCTTGTTGCACAGCACTGGGCACACAGTTGGTGTTAAAAACACTTGTTAAATAACTGAATGAAAGAATTAACTGCAGAAATCACTGCTTGAATTAGATATTGTGAGCTGGGGCATCTGTCGACTTTTTAAATGATAGAGCAATTTTCATCACAGGAAACTTTTCTGAGACAACTGATATATAACTCATTTAAAAATTATGCCTAGACATTGATAAACATGGACTAATGTGGGGCCACAATTGCAATGGGCAAGAATAGATAAGGAGTATAGAAATGTCTTACTTGATATTTCGTTTGTACACATTCCTATGCTTTAACAAGTTAGAATATGAGCGCTGGAGGAAACCATGCAGATGTAAAATCAAAGGCCCAGAGAAATTAAGTGACTTGCCCAGGGTCACACGGTAGTTAGTTAGTAGCACATCATGGACTAGAGCCCAGATGTCCTAACTCCTGTTATGCATTCCCCCCTTATTCCCTGCTCAGTAACAAGGCTTTCTCCTTAGCAGTATTTTTGCTACCATGTCATATGACTGTCTCCCATTTTAATTTTGAAGTCCAGTGAGCCAGAGGCTTTCTTGCTCCTTTAGAAAGGTTGCTGAAAGCAGTATTTATAACTCCAGATTTTAGTCATTCTCTGGATTAATGACATCTCTGATGAATTGGTGGCAACTCTGCTGTCTTAAACATTTCCAAGTCAGCAGCTACCTCTTCATTTCACTAGCTATGCTAATTTTAAGAGGAGCAATATTATTGTGGAAACAATCCAGTTAGAAATGCCATGAGTTTCTCTTCTCTTCCCTCCTATCTTCTTCTGCTCTCTTTCTCTCTCTGTTTCTCACAACAACCATTATTTCTTGCATTCAAAGGGCTGAAAAGGAGCCTGCAAAGTTATCCAGTTTGTTCCCCTTTAGACATGACCATAACCTTCCATTCCAAATAGAAGCAAATTTGGCTATATGCAGAGAGGAATCTTCTCTCAGAAGTGCCTTTAGTTCCAAACAACTCCTGCTAGAAGTGAGCCCAACTTGGGCATATGCCACATAGACACAAAGTGTGGGCAGCTGAGTGAACCCAGAGAGCTGCCACCATTCCAGAGACCCATAAAAAGCAATGCATATGGGGGAAGCAGCTTCCTACAAAGTTAGCCCCCCCCCCCTTTTTCAATCATATGGTATAACATATATACAAAGCCAAGAAAGAAAAAAGCAGTAGTTTTCAAAGCACTCTTCAACAAGTAGTTACAGGACAGATCCTAGAGTTTGTCAAGGGCTACCATACCATTTTTTCAGATTCTAGCTGCTCCAGAACACTGGAAAAGTTAGCCCACTTTCTACACACATTATGCTGGACTTTTTATCAGGGTGCTTTACCCAGGAGACGTGCTCCAACACTTACACCCTTCACAATGGACACACCCGAGGGTGACAGAGAGCTGGTACCTGCTGTGAGATTCTCTGGATTCCCCATATGATCTCCTTATCATGTAATGCTTCTTCGCCTAACCCCTCAGTGTAAAGGCCATTCCTATCACTTCTCATGGATCACCGCAAAGATGCAGAAGAGCGGGCGACCACCTCTGTATCACTGTGTCACCATACATATCACGGATGACCCTTAGCTTTCTCTGGGCTCAATCATCGTTCCATGAAACGAACATCTGATCTCTAACTATAATCTGGCAGCTACTGCTATGAAATTCATTCAAAAGACTTCTATTGAGAGTTTCATATGTGCTGAGCTCTTTGTGAAGATCTGTGCTGGTTTGAAAGGATGTATGTCCCCTAGAAAAGCCATGTTTTAATCCTAATCCCATTTTGTAAAGGCAGCTGTTTCTTCTAATCCCTATTCAGTATTGTATGTTTGAAACTGTAACTAGATCATCTCCCTGGAGATGTGATTTAATCAAGAGTGGTTGTTAAACTGGATCAGGTAGAGGCGTGTCTCCACCCATTTGGGTGGGTCTTGATTAGTTTCTGAAGTCCTATAAAAGAGGAAACATTTTGGAGAATGAAAAAGATTCAGAGAGAGCAGCACAGAACAACATAGCCACGAGAACCAGAGTCCACCAGTAGCAACCTTTGGAGATGAAGAAGGAAAACGCCTCCTGGGGAGCTTCATGAAACAGGAAGCCAGGAAAGAAAGCTAGCAGATGATACCGTGTTCACCATGTGCCTTTCAAGATGAAAGAGAAACTCTGACAGAGTTCTCCGTGTGCCCTTTCACTTGAGAAAGAAACCATTAACTTTATCAGCCTTCTTGAACCAAGGTATCTTTCCCGGGGTTGCCTTAGATTGGACATTTCTACAGACTTGTTTAAATTGGGACATTTTCTTGGCCTTAGAACTGTAAACTAGAACTTATTAAATTCCCCTTTTTAAAAAGTCATTCCATTTCTGGTATATTTGGTATCCGGCAGCTAGTAAACTACAACAAGATCCATAATATAGACCCTGCACTTGAGAAATTTAGAGTTTTTTGTGGCAAAAATGATACTGTTGATGATGACGGCAATGATGATTAGGGATGTGCCAGACCCTGCCAGACCCTTTATTAACTCACTTAATCTTCACATAACTGTAATAAATATTTTTATCTCCAACTTTTATCTATAAGGAAGCTGTTGGTCAGGGAATTTAAGTGACTTGCCCAAAATCACACAGCAAATCAGTGACAGAACCAGACTGCCTGTCTCCAAAGTCCACGGGGGTCAACCACTATAACAACAACAAAACAACAGGCAATTTCAGTAGAGTCGTAAAAGGGGGTGCACAAGATACCTTGGGAGCACAGAGAAGTTGCCTTGCTTAGCCTGCAGAGTCAGTGAAGGCTTTCAGGAGGAAATGCACCCAGATGGGCTTAGTCCTCCAATCCCAAATCAAGGGCAGGGTCATTAACACAACCATCAAAGTCCTTTGCCACTTTCCCCCCAGAAGGCCTCATGAGTCTCCGCCCATTTTTGTCCTCCACACTTTGGCAGACCATGACCTGCCCAAATTGCTGTTGGTCCTGGTACCAGACTCTTATTCAGAGGGAATTTAACTTGTTTTTCTGCAACATCTCCCTGCCCCCAACACTCAACTAGGGCTGCTCAATTCCTATATAGTCTAAAGCAAGTAAGTGAATTGGTTGCTGCCTCTCTTTCACCATTAAGTGAACCCCGGGTGGCAGGCGAGGAGAATCAATGCATTGAATCCAAATGTATCTGGGATGGAGTGACTCCATTACAAACTCATTGTGTCATACTTGAACAATATAAGGATTCTTTCCCCTCTCTTGGAGAGCTCACAGCTGCAATATTTCTGTGCTGCTTTGCAAATTCTTATCACAGTTTTAATGAAGCGTAGTTGGTTTGAAGTAAAGTCTGTCGGTTTTCATGAAAAGATTTAAATTTTGGTTTTGCACTGTGTATTCAGCTCGAAAGCAGGACTCAGGGCTCATTATTCAGAAAAGAGAAATTTATTTTCATGCCCCAATATTAATTGTGCTGCTGTATGTTCACCTGATAGGATGATGAGCTCATTATCGAGAAGAGTTTGCCCATAGGAAACCATTGATTACAATTATCTAGAAACTGGTTACTCCGAAAGAAATTGAAAGGGCCAGAAATGCTGAAGGGGCCCTTGGCTGGACAAAAAGGAAACTAATTATCACACACACACTCCTAGTGGCATTCCAAGGCGAACCAGTCAGGCTGCTAGGATGTTTGCAAAATTTGTAAAAGGTCTCTGGTTGCACTTTTTTGTAGCAATAACACCTGGTTATGAACACAGGGCTAGGGGATAATACAGGGTTGTTCAGTCTATTCCCTAATCCTCAATTAAGGGTATATGTCGAGATGGAAACTCTCTCTCAGTTTACAGATTGCTAGTATTTTTAATCTCAGGGCCCTGGCACATGGTAGCTGCTCAATAAATATTTGCTGAATGGATAAACAAATCCGAGCACCTGTTCTTGACTTTTCTGGCCCTTGCAGAAGTGATTTCCAGCCAGGTTTTCTACTATAGATTCCAAGAAGCAATCTAATTTTTCAAACCATGCCTCTGGAAGGTGCAGAAAAAGATCTGCAGAGACCGTGGCTCAGAAGGGAACAGAAAGAAAGAAAGAAAATGAGAGAAATAGAAAAGTTAAGGAGGGCACACAGAAGCAGGAGAGGCAGAGGGGACTGACTATAGAGTGAAAGGAAGGGAGTGAGGTAGTCAAACTGAAGGAAAGAGGATGGAATGTCAAGAGAGCAGGAGTCTAGTAAAGTAGTTAATGGCCTAACAGCAGCTTTAAATAGCTCTGACATGACTCGGTTGTCTGAATACATGGGAGGCAAAAACAGCCCCTGGGGAAGCATCTGTGCCTCTTGTGATTTAACAGACAAAATTAAAAACAGAGAGGGAGAAAGTAAGAAGAGAGACAGAGCCCTCTCAGCTCAAGAAAAATCTATATTCTTCCTAGAACTGTCAGTGAGTTCTATATCCACTGTGATGAAAAAGGTACTCGTTTCCATAAAGAGAATTTTCTGGGGAGAAACCCTAAAATAATTGCCAACCCACATTTAGTGTGCAAGCTGTGTACATAAGAAGCCTACTTACATCACAAAATATACCTAATTTATTTAGATACTATGGACTCTTTCCTTGTGGGAAATTTGGCTCATATCACCGCTTCCTATACTGACCAAGCCAAGATCATGTTTACCTGTTCCTGCTCAGCAACTTAAAATGCCCATGGTCGGCAAGTTCTTCATTAGATCTACCCGACATCTCTCTTGTTTTAATACAAGTTCTTTATTTTCTGTCTTCGTCCTCAACAGAGAAGACTAATTAACGCCTATCTTCTGTGCAGTACATTCCTTCATGTTCTTTATTCTTAGGTCATGCATTAGCCATTTCCTCCCAAGGCTTTGAAAACATAACTAAATAGATAACAAGATGTGTTCTTGCTGCCTTTCCCTAATACATCCGAATACACAGCATCAAAAACCTGCCATGGGGAAGAGATTCACAGTAAGAATATTTCAGATTGGGGATTAGCTGTACATTTCTTTAGCACTTGGCATAGATTATCACCCAAACATTAACGACATAATCTTCTGAACATTTTTATAAGACTCATATGGGGCAGGGATTATCACCTCCACGTGAGGGGAAAAAACTGGAAAGCTCCTTTCCCTAGCAGGTTGCCAGCACAGCCAGGAAAAATCTCCAATATCTGGGTTGAACTCCATTGCCCTGTCCTCCGGTCCAAAGTGTCCTTAAGAATGAAGAATTCTCTTTCAAAATTAATGTGTCTTGAAGTTAAAAAACCCAGTGCTATCTCAAGGAAAATCTGAGAGCCACAGTAATGAAGAGGTGCTTGTTCCTGGTCTCTGCCACTCAAATGCCACTCGGGTCCTCCTGACTCATCCTCCTGCCAGGCCAGGATTCTCACCCTGAAATTCTCTCTCTCCAGAAAAGAGCTTTGCAGGTAATGCTCCAGCCATTCCATTCATATTGACAAGCATATGAAAAATTTTCCTCAGGCATTGGTTACTCTTTAAATTAAAATGAAGAGAAAGGTCATCGTCTTTCTCGCTGCTTAAACTGGAGCATGACTCAGAAGAACAAACAGGGAAGAGACGGCATTAATATCTCCATTATTTTTTAATGCCCCACGTGGTATTGCCAGCCCCCCACGGCAAGACCCAGGACGAAAATAAGTCTGTCTCTCCTTACGTAACTGCTTTATCTTTGCACAGACTCCCTAATCCTCCCCGAGATGGGCAGATGCCTACAGAAAGGGTGTTACATTCCTTTTCCTTATGCTGGACAAAATTCCACCAGCCAATACTAGCTTCCCCAGGTCAGGAAAGCAGATGGCAGATCCCTGGTCAGAGCACTTCAGGACAGTAGGTGAATTGCTGAGGGCGTGGGGTGGAAACAGACCTCTTCATGCTCAGGTCATCTGGGGACTGAGGGGGGATGGGAGGTCCCATCTCCAAAGTAATACTCCCTCCCTGGCTCAATAATGTCTGAAATTCCATCATTAAAGATTCCTTGACTTTATCTCCTGGGAGAAGACAACCAAACTACACAATGAATCATTAACAAGCCAGTGGGAATTCTTTTATCAGATCACTCTCTCTGGAAAGGGGCCTGGAGGTGGCAGGAGCTCCCAGGTGCCTGAGCCGCTGGGAATGGGGAAAAGGAAGGTAACAATGGCTCCCCAGACTCTATCTTGGAGGATGCTAACCGGGGCTGTGTGAGGAGTCGGAGCAGGCATCCAAGTTTCTCTCCTTTGCTCGGCCAGTGGTTTTTCAGACTCTGCCTTAGTTTTCTAGGGTTGCTGTAATGAATAACATAAAACAGTGGCTGCAAACAACAGAAATGTATTGTCTCACACTTCTGGAGGCTAGAATTCCTAAACTAAGGCATCATGCTCCCTCTGAAACCTGTAGGGAGAAATCCTTCTTTGCCTCTTTCTAGCTTCTGATGGTTTTGGTGGCAAGCCTTGGTGTTCATTGGCTTGCAGCTTCTATTTCTGCTTCCATTGTCACATGGCCTTCTCCCGTCTGTGAGCTGTGTGTCCCAATTTCCTTCCTCTTAGGGACACAGTTATATTGGATTAAGGCCCACCTAGATCAGTTTAGCCTCCCAATAATGTCTCCTTGGTAGGACTGGTCAGGCCTTGGACATGTCTTTTACTGGAGACACAATTCAACCCATAATCAGTTTCCACTCACTGGCACACTTTTTATAGGCATGCTCCGAGCAGTGCTGCTCTCAGAATGGACCCTTTGCAATTTTGATCTGAGCCCTAGGTTTTCAGCCTGGGCTTCCCAGGTATAATATCAAATTAGTTCAATAGAATTTCAGTGTTGGTACCCTAGCAATTCTGTCTAAGGGTAAAGACTTGGTTTAAAACAAGAAAAAAGAAAGAAAAGAAAACTGATACCTTCGGATGAGTGGGAACTATTTACTCTGTAAAATGTTAGGAGGGCCCTGTCCACCCGACCCCGAATAGGCTGTAAGGGCCAGGAGCCTTCCTTATATTTCAAATTCCCAATAAGAAAGCATCCCATTGGTGACTAATAGAACACAGGGTGTGAACTCGCTCTTCTGGGTCTTCAAACTGGAATTTCAAGTTTGAGCGCCCAGTTCCTGTTTTCTATGCATTTTGCTCAGCCAGCTGCCCATGGCAGCATTTTTATCTGCCAGCCCCTACCCTCGCTGGTGCACATTTCAGACTGAAATACTGTCATCCTGAGCCATGAGATCTCTTCCTTCATTGGAAAGAGCAAATCTTTCAGGACTCACTCTTCAATTTTCTGGGTTAAAAGATAGCAACTTTCCCCAGTTTCGGCAGGTACTATTACTTCCTCTCAAGCAAAGTATCCCCCACATGAAAATGTACCCTCAACCTCTTGGTGGAATGCCTCCCAGATTTTGCTGGGTGGCTCAAAGTGACATTTCTGACCAGAGAGAAGAGTAATAGAATGGGAAACACACTCCTAAATCTCTTCTTCTGCAGTCAAGTTTTTTTGAGTGATTGGCCAGTTACTCTTCTGGCTATGTCATGTCTTCACATTCTTCATTTGGGCAAAAGCTCTCAACATCTCAAATGAGGTATTTATCTGGACCATTTGGGTAAAATATCACTTGTGCACTAATCATTTAGGTTAATTTAGGAATAGGCAAGAAATTTACCTGGATACTGGTCTCCCATATTCTGTTTTACTTTGGACACCTGGCTTTTTCGCTCTAACTGGAGTCTCTCAAGTCTTTCTCACATAGACCTGACCCCAAACGGTCACATTGTGAAGTTAAGAAGGGACTGGATCTTTGGTTCTTTTACTGTATTTTCTTCTCAGTTTCTATCCTATTTTAGGAAAGCTGGAAGTTATGTGTCTTCTTTTATGCCCATAATTTCCACGCCAAAGTGAAAAAGAAGAAGTTAATGACCAAACACTTCTGATCATCTCTGTCTGAGAGCTCCCTTATTTCCGGAGGAGACAGGGGCTATGTTGATTCTGTCTGTGAGAGACTGAGACAAGTGGGTTTAAATAATGCATAGCTTTTCAGCCCGTTAAGGAGGTGGCTATGTGATTGTTTATCATAACTAAACGCCTGAGAACTGCCAGAAACTGACATTCAAATGACACCAGTACGAGGACACGGGATGGAAAGGAGGAAAGGTACTGGTGGGCGTGTGGACACTAGAATCCCAGTGCCCGAACATACAAGACGCTTCTGTTGGTATGACTACTCATTTTCATTATGCTCTATTTCTCAAACCAAAACACACACACACACACACACACACACACACACACACACCCCTCAGGAATATGAAGCTAAGTGTCAGGTACTGGTAGCTGAGGGACAGACAAGGTCCATCTTTCTGGAATATGATTTTTTTCTTAAAGACTTGGGAGTTGGGCATATAAAGTAATTTAACTGGTAATTTAAATAATTTTATCTTAAAAATATATAAAGGAGTACAGTACAAAATCATAATATATTTTTAACACAAAAGGGGAGTGTGCAACCAAATTTTCCAGCCACAGTGAATATTCTGCTAAGTGCCAGGTTGCCAGAGAGGTGCATTTCCTCGCTGCAGGGACCGTATTCGGTCAGAAACATTTGGGAAGCATGTCCTGCCTTATCTAACAAAGGCTACTCATTGGATTGGTGTTCAGAGGTTGTTCAGCAGCTGGGGATCTGTTGGACAGCCTGACCTTTGCATGCTGCAGCATAGGATGGTTGCATGAGGCCAGGGCCAAAAGAAGCCATTCCATCCCACTGCTCTAAATAAATCCCCACTGTCTGACTATTGCTATTGCTTCTCACTTGACAGTAGCTATGAGGCCACTAGTAGAAAAAAAAATCTGCTCTTTCCCCATCTGCATATTGGACAAGTCCCACACTATTTAGCTTGTGAGGCCTGATAAGAAGCCAGCACAATCTGCCCATTGACTGCTGGCCTTCTTTTCCAGTCCCAAGTACCAGAGTCTCCTGGCTTAGACTCTCATTTTCCATGTCTCTAGTTGTCTCCTATTGAATGACTTTCAGTCACACCTGCATGGCACTTGTAAGAGAAGAGAAAAGACAGTCATTGAGTTAATTCAAACTTGTTCCCTCACACTTGTTCCACTCTTATGTGTCTTGGGGCTCTCTCATTTGAGACTCAAACATGTTTAAAGAATGCTGTTTTCACGCCTCTACAATGTACTGTTTATTCTGACCCACACTCCTAGAAACATAGCCGGTACTTCCCCTGTACATTTTTTCCCAAAGAAGGAGGCTAAGCAGTGATGACTGAGTCCTTTCTCCTACTCCTCCTTTGCCTTGGCTCCAAGGTCAGCTATGCCTGTGTCCAGGCCTTCAGAAAGAGTTCAAAATAATCTCCTCTAGTTTTTGCATCTGAAATATCTTTTCTGGTTCTGGGTCTTTCTTTGTTGATTTTAAAGTACAGAAACTTATTTGGGACATGCCAAGCCCGTCGCCATATTCCCACGAGTGAATAGTACATTTGAAATTATTACGGTAATGACAGAATATTGGATGCCATGATGAATTAGGAAGTTCAGATGCTACTTTACAATGTAGTGGGGTTTAAAAAGAATTAATTCTCCTAATTTGTGGTACCAGAATTTCTTTTGTAAAGAAAACCACCTGCTGAGTTTCATGAGGGAGGGACTATATCTCTTTCACTCCTTTTAGCTCAGTGGTGGGCAGATAATAGTTGCTCAATAAGCACTTGTTAAAAAAAATGAATGCATAAAAATATATCAATGGCCATTTAGGTACAAAAAGATAGACCAATACAGAGTCTGGAAGTACAATGAGAAACAAAGGAGAAGCTGAATTGTTATGCATAAGAAAATGAAAGAAATTGGTTCTTAAAAGGGTAGGAAGAAGGGAAGAGTGAGAGGGCTGAACATTTCAGGAGGGATCTTTAAGCACAGGGCTGTATTAAATTCAGTTTTAAGTTGTTGATGGTTCAGAGGGAAAAAAAACCTCCTTCCATCTCCCCATATTTATATAAAGTCTGCTCTATGCAAAGGTCTCAAGGGAGGGTTTTTTATTGCTTCACTTGCTTTGTGGCAAGTAATGAAAGGTGCTGAGTTTCTTGTGTGGGAAAAGATCATATGAACAAGGACCTCACACGGAGGGTGAGATGATCTATAAACTACTTCACCAAAAGCAGGGGCCAAGAGTCAGAGGTGCCACCACTCTCTTCCCCAGCCACTTAAATTCCAGGAAAGTTGGGGCAGCACCGAGGGCTTCTGCCCATGGGAAATGGGTTTCATTTTGATTGCCACTGACATCTAGTCATGGTAAGAAATGACTATCTTCATTGCTATCGGATATTGCTCAAGTCTTGTCTTTTCTTTCAGACCTTCCCATTATCGTCCTCTCTCAATCTTTACTATGTCTTGCATAATTTTTTGCTATCCTGCAAAATGAGGAAAAGCTTGTGATGAGAAGAGAAAAAGAAGCACAAAATGAGAAATATGTTTAGTTATTCCCATAATTTCTCAGAGGCGTTCAGACTAAGAATTATCAGCTATGAAATCTATTTTTTCCCCTCTGTCATACCTGGTTTAGTATAGGTAGAGTGGCTTTTGAAAAATGCTTGCTATCTGAACCCAAGTAAAAATTAGTT
Source organism: Myrmecophaga tridactyla (assembly GCA_004026745.1). NCBI lineage: Eukaryota > Metazoa > Chordata > Mammalia > Pilosa > Myrmecophagidae > Myrmecophaga > Myrmecophaga tridactyla. Next base: position 39,345 of record PVIY010017112.1, read on the forward strand.
GCTGTAAATAAATATAGGAAATTATGATAAAGTCTCAATCTCCAAATAAAGATTTGAAGAAGAAGAAAAACATCTTCCAGGTCACTGAAGAAATGCACTTTTCCCATGTCCAACCATCTCAACCACGATGATGGATTACTGTGATTAAAACAATAACTCTCTCTCCACCACTGACTAGGATAATAGGCATCCTTTACCATATCCCTTTATTTAAACTTTAAAAAATTTGGTTAGGATGGGCCACGGTGGCTCAGCAGGCAGAGTTCTTGCCTGTCAAACTGGAGACCCGGGTTCGATTCCCAGTGTCTGCCCATGCCAAAAAACAAAACAAACAAACAAAATTTGGTTAAATGTGAATTTGTCAGAAATGTGAATATCAAGAAACAGCTTAAGGTTTTCTGAAATTATTTCAGGCTTTTCTCCAAATACTCCAAAGATATATTCCTATAAAAAATATCCTAGAAAATGAACAGGGGAGGCAGCGCCTTAGCATTTGTGGATTTAACACTGGCATACTTACAATCTGCAATTTCTATTATTTGTGAATGACCCTGGAGTTGTATGATATATAGGAATGTGTCACTTTGAATCTTATGTCAGCATGGCTATACTTGTTCTCTACTGCTTTAGCTGTTTTGGTATTTAACAGCCCTCCAGAACTGATGTACTCTTTCTATGCAAAATGGTCTATAAATTTCTAGAAAATTGAGAAGGTGGTTAATTCATTGTGTGAAGGAAGGCAAGAGAAACAGACCTTTGTGGAAATGTGGTTCTATAAAAACCTGGATTCACCAATAAGGAGAAACAACCTTTTCAAATATTAAAGAAGTAGCCTCTCCTGGTGCTGTGGGAGAGAAATTAAGATTGAGGACGAATTGTTCCCATGACCAGTTTTTGCTCACACTGTAATATAGAGGCTTAGTGTAGTAAAAGTGACACTACTCAGATTCTGTTTCCCACTGGTTCAATAACCAGCTGTGTGAATTTGGGATAGTCACTTCACCTCTCTGGTCATTGCTGTTGTCCTCACCATCATCGTGACCAGCCTTCATTGAGTCTTTACTGTGATCTGGGCACCATGCAGAGCTCTTTACATGGATTATCTCATTTAATGCTTACGACAGCCTGAAGCAGTAGGTACTATCATTTTCTACAGAAGCAAGTAACACTGCATGACAACAGATAACAATTACTGAGTGCTTATCATGAGGGGTATGATGTCACATGCTTCACATGGATCACCTCATATAACCCTCATAATAATGGGCTGTGTACTATTAAACCTTTATTTAACAGATAGGAAACTGAGGCTTAGAGAGTTCGTTAATTTGTCCAAGGTCACACAGCTAGGATTTTTTTTCTTTTTCGGGCACAGCTTCTATCATGGTATTACAGGATCCAAAGAATACAAACAACAAAAGTATCTTTTCTTAAGGACCACTCCCGTTCCTTATTTGAAATATAATCAATGAAACTACACAACTTCCACATAAAAGCACACAATAGTAAAAGAATTCCTCCAGGTAGTGTTGCACACAAGCTAAAATTCTATCCTAACTATTGTAATTATTATAAGCAGGGATTTTCTGGGATGCAGCAGTACTAGATTGGGTCGTTACTACCTAGCAATCAAAAAAAAAAAAAATCACCTGCAAACACATGAACAGGGGTCATAGTTGCAATTTTTAAAGAATCTTTAGACATACCAGACTTTTTAGAAGGTAGAAAAAATAATGTTTGAGTTGCACTATCCCTACCATGAACCATCACATATGCAGAGTTTAAACATTCTTGGTAAAAAAATATGGAAGAAGGATCTATACTGTAAATTCACAGTTAGGATTTTGAATGAAAAATTCTCTGATACTGGAGGCCAAAATTTTAACCACTGGGCTCTATTGGGTATATAAATAAATTAACCATACTGAAAAAATAGACATCTGTGTACAGATGCTGAGTTCCTTATAGTCTACATGTGTAACTAGTATTCGTAACACTGTCACTTAGTCATTACATCATAAGCATGCTATTTCTCATTGGCAGGGGAGCCCTTTGAGCCATTTCCCTCAAAGAGATTTTCATTGAGCCATACTCACCTCATGGGACTTTCTGTGTATGATCAATGGCAGATATAGAAAGGACAACTGGTAGAAGTTTGAGTGGTAGAAACAGATGGTGAAGCTAGTTTTCATTTCTGTACAACGCTAGGTAGCCCGTGAGGCTTAGCCTCTGTGCCCTGCTCACATTAGCATTGTACTTTATCCAAAGATACCAATTGCCCTCAACAAATCTGTTATCTTGAGCAATTTCATTTTTTTGGTCCTTGGGACACAGATTTGAAGAAGCTTTGCTTCTGAAATTTGAACACATTTTTATTTTGCATTTCTTGGCTTGCAAGAATAAAGGAATAGAAAATGGAAATTCACTGAGATGGGTAGAAGCAGATTTCTAGTGTAAATTCTACAAACCCTACACACACGCTCACACATGCATATATACACAGATACACAAACACACACATACACACAGAGCCACCAATAACAGAATAGCAGAGATAATAGCAACCATGACTTCTCATAATTTGTCTATCATGAAAGCTCAGTGGGAGACAGGAACACTTCATTTTCATGCATTTTCTTTAAGGGATCACAGGTCATCGTTTAGACTTTTCATAGAAGACACAGAAATAAATACAATCTGTGAGATTGATTGTAAATGTGAGGGGAAGCTGTATCCAAATTATAGTTATTAACATTATTTCTGTCTCTGGAAGGATGATAAATTACATTCAAGTCCATTACTTAGCAGAGTTATTATGCATTTAGGAACTTAATTTGGGGACAGTTTCAACTTTCTTTGGAAGAGAAAAGGCAGAGTCATCTTTTGGCTGTATAGCATGACTATTTTGGGTTCTAGTCAGTTATCATCTTCTTGCAAGAGAGACTGGCCAAATGTCACTCTTTGCCTCCCTAAGTGGTGCAGATGAAAAGAGGATGCATATGCAGGGAATTTGTTCTCAGCTTCATGGTATTAGTCTTCCTTTATCTGACATTCACTAAAAATAACACTTGAATGAAGGAATTGGGTCACCTGATGACACTTTTGGTAGTAGCAGAACATTAGGAGTTCAATAAAGATTGTTGAGTGAATAATAATCTGAAACTTCTTAGAGCCTTTCTGACCATATCTTTTACTGCTTTCTCCCTTGCCCACCCAGTCCAGCTATACAGGTCCCCTGGTGGATTCTCAAATGCACCTAGCATGCAATTCCCTTTGCACTTGCTGTGCTTTTGGCCTGGAATGCTTTCTCTCATATTTGTAGGACTGGTTCTCCCACCTCCTAAGATTTCTGCTCACATGTCACTTTATCAATGAGGACTTCTGTCATTTCCTTCTTCCCCAATTCTTCCATCCTTCCATTGCACTAACCTATATCTGATAAATATATATGTATATATTCACCTATTTATTTGTTTAGTGTCCTTCTCTCCCCACTAAAATATGAGCTCCACAGGGGCAGAGAATTTGTCTTGTTCACTGCTGGGTCCCCGGAGCTTTGAAGTAAATATTGGTTGAGTGAATGAGCAAATGATATAACGGATGTTTTAGTTCTAGCTCCTAGGGTTGCTAGGACCAGATACCCACTCCAAGCAAACTCAAGCAAAGGGGATCTGCCCTAATAAAAAGGAATTCAACAGAAATCCAAGAATAGAAACCTTGGAAGTTTTCTTAGAAAAGACAGGCAACCTGGAGGCAGGAACTGGAGGGAGCTGCCAGGACTTCAGCAAGGCAGTAGAGATCTTGTCTCCAGCACCTCAACATTACCACACTTCATGACTTCTCATCTTCTTGGTTCCTTCTTTCCTCATAACTGTAGCTTGTAATTTGCCTTAATGATGGCCCCAGCTGTGAGTTAACTGCTTCACCTCTTCATCAACTTTCTTGGTCTTGCTTTACTGAAGACCCAACAGTCTCAGATCACTTTTTCGAGTCAGGCCAACAGTTCCTAAGTCTCTGGCTTCTCAACTCACGGCTGGTGCCTTCCCTGTGTTCACTCCCCTATGCGGTGGAATGGGCATCAAGTGGTTTGCTCCCTATTCAGTAGAAGTCATGGGAGGGGCAACTTCTATCCTCCTATATACCACTTTAAAGGCAGAGTAGCCTAACTGCACCTTTTAAAAATTTAATTGATGCTTTTAATCAACCAATTGTGCCCTAAATTGCCTTTAAAATTATGACATTTGTTAGTTTAAAGACTTACTGTTAATATACAACCAAAAGTTACATGTGTACTCTTTCTGTCTCGGGATCTTGGGCAGATTAATTATAGAAGGCATCCAACAAATGCAGAAGTGGCTGGTCCTGCAACATTCCTGGGCCAAAAATCTATCCCAGACATACTTGACCAGAACTGCTGTATCCAGGGGGCATAATCAACTCACCTATTAGAAGGAAAATCTGAACTTGGGAAAGTGAATGTGCCAGAACAGCTAAATTCAAAGCAAAGAGACTGGCAAGAGATTTTTTTGTACGGGCAGGCACTGGGAATCAAACCCAAGTCTCCGGCATGGCAGGCGAGTACTTGGCCACTGAGCCACAATGGCCCAACCAAGAGATAATTATTTTGTTCTGCTCAAGTGCTGGAGGCTAAGACCCTTGAAAGGTGTGTAATTAATCCCTTACATTTCCTTTCCAAATCTCCTCTGAAGCCTAAAATTTGTTTTCCCTTCTGGTCTCATGTTTTTACAGCTGAGAACCCTGAGTTAAGCACCCCGAGGGTGGGCACCGACACTGATTATATTCCTGCCGTGCTGTTACCTGCAGCATTCTAGCAAAAGCAGGTATTGGGTTTGAAGGGAAATGGCCCTTAGGGAAGAGCATAAATAATTTGAGCAAACCTGGGGCCAAGGCCAGTCTTCACCAGTCGCCACTGCTCTGTGAGCCTCAGCAACCAATGCCTCTTTGAGTCAGTTTCCTTATCTCCAAATCTCAGTGTTATGAGAATCAAAGTCTCACGGACGCAACGTGTATAAATTCCTAGGTTTTCAGCTCCTCGGGTAAGAGACTTTATCTTTCGGAGCAGGGATCAGCAAAAATGGTTCATGGACCAAATTCAGCCCTGTTGCCTATTTTCTTATGACCTTTGAGCTGAGAATGGGTTTTCAAAAAAAAATCAAAAGAAGAATAATATTTCATGACATGAAAAATTATATGGAGTTCAAATTTCAGTGTCCATAATAAAGTTTTACTGAAACACAGCCGTGCTTATTTGTTCGCATATTTCCTATGGCTGTTTACACATTGCAATAGCAGAGTAGTTGTGACAGATGCTACACGGCTCACAAAGCCAAAGATATTTCTTTTCTGGCCCTTCCCAGAAAAAGTTAGGAAATTCCTGTTTCAGAATGTAGAGGCTAAAAGAAATGAATGTCAGATACACAAAGGGTTTAATCATAGTTCCACCACTTACTAATGTTCTTGGAAATGTATTTTATCTTCCTAAGCTCCAGTTTCATCATCTGGAAAATGGAGATGAAAATAGCACTTATCTCTGAGGACTGTTGAGAAGAACTGAATGAGATCGTCACGTAAGGCACAAGCATAGATCCCAGCACAACTGAATAAACCGAGATGCATTATTATGTCTTTATCCTCACCATCCAGCACAGTGACTAGTACACAACAGGCACTAAATATTGGTGGAAAAAAATAAAAGAATAAATTGTAAGGTACAAATTTGTTATTATTTTGGCATATTCTCCATCACCCTAAGAGGTGTAGGAGGCCGAGTATCCAAGGAGGAAAATGGGAAAGACAAACCAGAGGTCCAAGGACAAAAGGGTCAGGACCAGGCAGAGGGAGAGAAGGCATGGAGCTGTTCCTGTCCTGCCACAGCCACCCTGGGTCAACCAATGCACAAGGGAGTCTCCTCCTTGGGCACCGAGAGATTTGCTCCTGCTCAGGTTTATCAGTGTACCCCCTTCCAGAACTAGAAGGCATTTACTCACTGCTTATTCACTCATCAAGGAAACCTTGTTGGCTTCACTTTCAAAATATATCCAGAATCCTTCCCTCCTCCCACCCCTGCTCCCTGGCCCTCCCACTCCTGTCCAAGCCATCACCATCTCTCATCCTGATTATTGCAACACCTTCCTAATTGGTCTCTTTGCTTCTACCCTTGCACTCCTACAGTCTCTTCCTTTTTTTTAGCAGTTTTTTAAAAATACATATTTTTATTGAGAAATCTCCACACACATACAGTTCAACCATATTTTACAATCGGTGGCTCACAATGTCATCACATAGTTGTGCATTCATCACCATGATCATTTTTAGAACATTTATCACTCCAGAAAAAGAAATAAAAAGAAAAAAAAAGAACTCTCCCACTACTCATGAGAAAATCTGAAATACTCCAAATGGGAAAGTTGAATATTCCTATTTTCTTCCTTCCTCCCCAGCCCCCCAAGGGGATTTTGCAAATACTGTTTTGTTCTCTGTCCAAATTACTCTGGAATATATTGGGGCATCACACTAACCTGGACAAACCAACAAGATCTCACGCCCTAGTCAAGATTCCATGTAATTATGGTGTTCAAGTAAACTGACCATACAAGTTAAATTAGATAATATGCTACCCAAAATATAGATTTTGCACCAAATAAACATCTCCCCTTTGGTCTTGCCCAGAAGTTGCAGTTTGACAATATGGGCCCTATCATCCATTACCCAGTATTCTTATTTACCTTACTCCTACCCAGATCAGCTTCATCCATATCTCTAGAAGAAGTCTGAGCACTTTTTCAGCTTTTTAAACAGCTACTGGATGGGGTAATCCTGACTTTCGCAGCTTCAGAGCTCTAACTCTGAGTCTCAGGCATCACAGAAATACCTGAACTTTCAGGGAACAACCTACAGTCTCTTCTTAATACAGATGCCAGAATGATCCTTTTAAAGGTAAGTCAGATCATGTCACTTTTTCACTAAAATTGTCCAGTGGCTGCCCATCAAGAAGAGTAAAGGCCGAAGTCCTTTCAATGACCTACGAGTCTCTATTTGTTCTGTCCCATCCCTTACCTTTTTTCTTTTTTTTTTTAATCATACCATCATCTCATAGATTTTTCCTTCTAGCTGCTCCAGAACATTGGAGGCTAGAAGGAATATATATATATATATTTATCATCACTTTTTTCTTTTTTGTGAAAAGTAACATATATATATATATATATAAGCAATAAATCTCAAAGCACAGCGCAACAATTAGCTGTAGAAGAGATTTCAGAGTTTGCTATGGGTTACAATTCCACAATTTTAGGTTTTTACTTCTAGCTACTCTAAGATTCTGGATCTAAAAGAAATATCAATATAATGATTCAACACTCATACTCATTTGTTAAACCCTACCTTCTCTGTATAACTCCACCATCACCTTTGATCTTTCTCCCAGTCTTTAGGGGTATTTGGGCTATGTCCATTCTAACGTTTCCATGTGGGAAGGGACTGTCAATAACATGGGGTAGGGAGATGGAACTAGTGGATATTCTGGCCCCTCTAGGTTTCAGGACTTAACTGGACCAGGGATCTATCCAGAGGTTGTAGGTTTCTGGAAAGCTATTCTAGCGCATGGAACCTTTGTAGAATTTTATATATTGCACTAGGTGTTCTTTAGGATTGGCAAGAATGGTTTTGGTTGGAGTTTGGCAAGTTATGGTAAGTATCAATGTTTAACTGAAACACGTGTAAGAATGACCTTTGGTGTAGCCTCTCGACTCTACTTGAACTCTCTCAGCCACTGATACCTTATTTATTACCAGACGCTGATACCTTATTTGTTATACTTCTTTTCCCCTTTTTGGTCAGGATGCCATTGTTGATCCCACAGTGCCAGGGCCAGACTCATCCCTGAGAGTCATCTCCCACACCAGCAGGGAGACTTTCACTCCTGGATGTCACGTCCCATGCAGCGGGGAGGGCAATGATTTCACTTACAGGGTTGAGCTTAGAGGAAGTGAGGCCACATCTAAGCAACAAAAGAGGTCCTCTGTAGGTGACTCTCAGGCACACCTATAGGTAGGCTAAGCTTTTCATACATAGGTTCACAAGACCAGGCCTCAAGATCAAGGGCTTGGCCTATTGATTTGGTGTCCTTAATGTCTGACACAGTTTCTCCGGTGGTTAGCCTTAATAGTTCCGTATTTTTTCCCCCATCCCTAAAAGAACTTTGCCAATACTTCTGATTATCTGCTTAATATATTCTGGGATATATCCAGGCATTACATTAAGCTATACAGGATTAAAGGCCCTCATTCTTATACTGGGCTCCCTGTGTTTAGATTGTTTAAATGAGCCATCTAGACGGGTTGAGTTAGATTATGTGCTACAGAAAATGTATGTTCTGGACAAAATTCACCTTTCTTCCTTTGGTCTCAAAGAGTAGATGAAGTTCTAAAAAACAGACAAAATCTTCCTTACCTCTGTATTCCCAATTAGCTTAATTCCAACCTGCTCGGCTTCATTCTTATAACTACATACCAGGTTATACATATATAAAATAGCCTCTCAAAATCCAGAAACAACAATTATTGCCCTGGATTAAATGTAATTCCTATAAGAGCTTCCAATCTAGGCCCCAGTTTTCTTGTATTTTCTAAATCAAGACCATACAATATTTGCTCTTTCATTTCTGGCTTATTTTGCCTCATCAAATATCCTACAGGTTTATTCAAAACATTGAATGTCTCACAACTTCATTTCTTTTTGAAGTAGCACAATATTCAGTCATATGCATACACCATCATTCACCAATCTACTTCTCAGTCAGTGCATCCTCCAGCCACCTCCATTCATTGGGCATCATGTATAATGGTCAAATTCAATAGTCCATCAACACTCTCAATTTTAGATAATTTCATTGTTCCCAAGAGAAGATGACTAATAAGCACACCCTCACCAAATAGAAAATCCAAACCTCCCCTTAACTCTTGTCCCTCCCCCCATCATTTACACCCCTGTTGTTGCTGTGGTACTGCTGATGTTTTCCTGTTAAACATATCCCATAGCATGTGTTCTGGTTTGCTAGCTGCCAGAATGCAACACACCAGAGATGGATTGGCTTTTAATAAAAGGGGATTTATTTTGTTGGTTCTTCAGAGGAAAGGCAGCTAACCTTCCACTGAGGTTCTTTCTGACGTGGAAGGCACAGGATGGTCTCTGCTGGTCTTCTCTCCAGGCCCCTGGGTTCCAACAACTTTCCCCGGGGTGACTTCTTTCTCCATCTCCAAAGGCCTGGGCTGAGCTGCAAGTGCTGAGATGAGGAATGCCGAGCTACTTAGACTGTGCTACGTTGCGTTCTCTCATTTAAGCACCAGCCAATTAAGTCAAACGTCACTCATTGCAGCAGACACGCCTCCTAGCCGACTGCAGATGTAATTAGCAACAAATGAGGTTCACGTACCATTGGCTTATGACCGCATCAACAAGACTAGGTATGCTCACCTGGCCAAGTTGACAACTGAATCTAAATAACACAGCATGCAATAGCAATTTTCCCCCTATACCTTGAACTTACAACACTCTTTGTACAAGAATCATACCTTTGAAGTAGTTCATGCAATAACTTAGGTGTATTTGTGGTGTTAATCATTGGGACCCATAGGTCTATACGACCTGTTTCGGTCATGTTCACCTTCAATGGTAATATTATTTATAGATCCCACCCCTTACCTTTTGACCTTCTCTCCCATTATTCTTCCTCTTGCTCATTCTCCTCTAGTTACAAGACTTCTTCCAAATGTACCCGTGGGCTCCTGCCCAAGGCTTCTGCCCAGAGTGCCCCTTTGATCTGGATACTGTTCCTTCAGCTAACCCCATGCCTAACCCCTCATCTCCTTCAAGCCTTCCTCAAATTTCACTTCTCAATGAGTTCCATCCTAACCATCCTCATTTATTAATTAGTGCTATTTAAAATCACCAGGACCCTTCTGACACTCTCAATCCCCCTTACCGTTATCATTTACTTTTTTACTGTCTATTTTTTAAATTTATTTTCACTAGAATGTAAGTTCCACTAGAACAGGAATTTTTTTGTCTTCTTTTGTTCAGTGTATTCTCAACATCTAGAACAGTGCTTATCCTGTAGCAGGTATTCAACAAAATTTATTGATTGAATCTATTAAAAATTGAATATCCTAAAATTTAATAATATTTTCCTACTTTCAGAATCTGCCTGTCATTGAATCTGCCAGGTATCTGATCACCTCTTTGATGTCTCTGTGCCAATATCTTCGATTCTATAAAGGAAACTGTGGGACTTCGTTCTTGATACCCAGGGACGTCTGAGAGACCATGGGATCTCTGCACCCCAATTTCAGCTGTACCCTCTAAGCAAGGAATGAGGGCAAATCCAGCAGTGAACTGTCCAAGGGTTTCAATTTGTTTTTGTTTTCCCTAGTTTTGTGTAACTACAGCAAAGGGATGCGTGGGGAGAGACCTATACCTCCAATAGTACGGATTTTCCACCTTGCTGCATCTCCAGTAAAACATCTGGCAGGCAACACAACAAGCAAACTCACTATCCTCCCCCTGTCTACCTAGGACATGACTCCCAGGGGTGTGGACCTTCCTGGCAACGTGGGACAGAAATCCTAGAATGAGCTGAGACTCAGCATCAAGGGATTGAGAAAACCTTCTCGACCAAAAGGGGGAAGACTGAAATGAGACAACGTGTCAATGGCTGAGAGATTCCAAAAAGAGTCGAGAGGTTATCCTGGAGATTATTCTTATGCGTTAAGTAGATATCACCTT